>JAJOHG010000062.1:0-161563 GCA_021029095.1 Phellopilus nigrolimitatus
GACGAGGCACAGTCGAACGAGATGGAGGTCGACCAAGAGGTCGACCAGCGCGAGCTGGACCAACCGACACGGACTCCGAGGAAAGCCAGAGAACCTCCCATGCCAGAAGCCCGCAGCAGGCAAGCGGTGGGCGAAAGCTGGGAGGACTTTATGCGCCGACGAGAGCTCAAAAACGCCGAGCGCCTCGCGAGGGAGACGCCTCTCGATCGAGAGAGGCGCGTTAACCGCGAACGCGAAGCGTCGAAGGGCGCTGCGCCAGGTAAAAAAGGAGGCGACGTCTTTCGGTGGCTAAAGGCGGGAAAATACATGCTGAGGAAAAGGGTACCGAAGAAGCAGGTAGACGACATATGGGAAAGATATCGGTATCAACAAAGACGCTTCGACTCCTTCAGGAATGAGTGGGACCTCTGTCGCCAATTCGCCCCGAACGCGCCACGCGACAAAGACGACTACGAACCGGGCGTGCAAGAGGACGCAAAGTGCAGCTCCGACTCGGAAGACGAAGACTTTGAACAGGAGAAGGACGACGATACGCCATACGTCGAAGACGTCGTCCCACCGGACGCACGGGAGATACCTGAACACGCTACTCGTACCTCTGTCGATGTCGTGGAAGGAAACGCGGTCCCGGATTTCGAAGAAGACGTCAGACGCAAGCTCGAGAACGTCACGCAATCCGTCGCGTCGGAACTGCTTGCCAACGAATCCCTCGTACAGGTCATGCAGCATAGGTACGGATTCAGCTGGAACAACGTCCCGTACACCCTCGCGCATCAAATTCCTCTCCACAACGACGAGTACGAAACCCAGTGGAGGGAAAATTGGACTCTCAATAAGAGGGGCATGGGACACGCGGACTCTGAAGTGAATGCGACGGACGAGGAGATGAGACAGATGGATTGTCTCATCCTCGCTTTGTATTCTTGTCAAGGGAATGAGGCGGTCATACCAGCTCAAATATGGGACCTGAATGATGACAACCACAACCCTCTGCGCGCGAACACGAATCCGAACTTTACCATCGAACTACACCAGCACGAAGAATACGACTGGGACCCGGACCACACTAAGCTCGCGAAGTCTAGCTTCGCAGTGTACGTGTTCATGCCCGCCACGCAAGGCGACAAACCTGTCACCGAGCAACGCAACTGGTTCCTCGCCCTTACGGATGCGACTACAGCCCTGGAATGTCTCAGACGCAGAGACGTAACCGACACGGAAAGCATGTGCGAAATGCTCGTCAAGAAGGGGGCCCGCTTCAACACCGTAACTGCGAATACGCCGTGGAACGAAAAGGAACTACTGGTTGAGAAAGCGACGACAACTGACGACAACGCGGACGGACTGGGCTGGCGTCCGAAGGGCTACAAGCCTGACGGCCTAGACTACCTAGTCTATGAAAACAAAATTCGAGACTTCCTTATGGACAGTAGTCGAGCGAGGGCGGCGCTCATGAAAGGAGGCATAGTCTGGAGACTCGCTATGGAATTCATTCGAGAAGACGGACTCAAAAGCGTACTGGAAGGGCCATCGGACCGCGTCTCGCAAAGTATATTCTCAACGTGCAGGGGTAAGACCGCATCCGACAATGCGCCGGAAAGATTTGCTTGGTGGGATGACAGCCTCACTAACAAGGAGATGGATCTCATATGCGGCACGTATAAAATATATACAGGTAAGTACATCAAGAGGGATGCTTAGAAAAGTAAATGAACAAAATTTAGGCTACGGGGAGCAACATGCGACCATATCCTGGTGGCCCAAAGCCAACGTTTGGGAAACGAGCGGTCTGAACCTCGGATATTGGACGCCTACGGCGGAGAAGTGGTTCTTAAGGCGGTTGACTCGACTTCGCAACGGCACAGAGCAAGCGACAGAGCGCGCGAAGGCTACGAAACCTTGGAAGAAATCCGTGAAGTATGACGGCCGAACGAAGGACCTCGTACAGTGTAACCGGTCCCTCGCGGAACGCTTCATCGAGACCTGGTTCGACCATTGATATTAACAATGTTTGGTATATACGACTTTATTTATGACATCGTGTATCGTCTACGCTGTGGACTATCGTACTGTACAAAATAATGATCAGATGCCCTTCGCGGTGTGCACCATCTATACTACTAATATGCAAAACCGTAGAATTACTTACGGCAAAATGAGAAACGTCAAGATCAAACCGGTTTACATAAAACAATAGCAATTTGAAAAATCGATACAAATAAGATAGAAATGATGCGCGCAACCAAAACCAGCACGCGACTAGAATAGGGGAAAGGATTCAAACCTGTGTTTGCGTGGGTGGAAACAAGCGTCACGCAGGAAGCGATCAACGGAACGATTTTTCATGAAGTCTAGCTACAACATAAGCACAAAAAAATTATATACAAACGTAGCCTGGACATAGGCCATCCCAGCAGAGCAGAAAAAATCTCAACATGAGCAACAGGAAAAGAAAACGAGTGAAAATACGAAGCAGAAGGCTCGTGAGGATGAGTGTGACATGTGGCGGTGCCATGTGGCGATGTCGAGAGTCGATAGTAAGAAAATATTTTGTACACTTTTGTACACTCTTTTGTAATAGTGACCGTGACAAAATGCACAGCCACTGCAATCGAAAACGAGGAAGTGGAAAGAGACGATCCTTTGCAGGAATCGTAATACAAGTCGCGCCGGTTGAACTCGGTGTGGTCTGAGATAGCCGCATCGATCAGTTTCAATCGTCGGTTACGCCTTAACCAAGGCAGTAGACATAGATCGATATTCATTCAGATGTACGAGGACGTATTCCTCAGTTCTCACCGGAGATTCTCTGTGTAGTAAACAGATAAAATAGCAAGAACACCAAGACTAAAAAGTTCTCAATGATCGAAACTTTACGTCGATCACCAACCCAACCTAATAAAGAACGTCGATCATCGGCTGACGCAAGCCATGGCAGTCCGGAAGCATTTCAGAAAAAATAACTGTCATTTGAGCCCTTACATATATGTAACGAAAGCTATGCTAAAACCCAGGACATAGAGCAGAAGGGACAAGACCTCATGCATAATGCCCATAGAATGTTTTTCAGTACCCTGACGGATTTCAAGCCATCTCTTCATTTACCCACGAGCTTTGAGTGCCGCAGCGGCCGATTCTTGTACAGTGTAGGCAGCGCTGGTTGGGTACACTGCAAATCCATCGTTGGGCGATGGACCAGTGGAGAGCTGAGAGCCGGCCTGCCAGATGAGGTCGCCTGTGAGGCCTGACGAAATGATTTCATTGTACCAGCCCGCGTAGATAGTTGCCTGGTTAGTTGTGACGCCGAATTCCTCTGAATTTTTATTTAAGTTAAAGAAATGATTCGAAATGACTGATGCAAGCTTACCGAGCAGAACGGGCTTGTTGGCCGTTTTCTGTGCAGTAGCGTGGTCGGCGATCCACTGGAGACCCCATGCAGACTCGTTCGCGGTCTGGCCCCAGCTTTCCGGGTAGGAGTGGAGGGTTCCAAAGTCGAGCGTTTCGATAGCCTAGGTTGTTCACGAAGTTGATACCGACACCCGGGGCATAGGGGTACGTTGGCGGATTCGCCTCCTGGAACCAGCCTTCGTCGCCTATCGCGACCAAGTGGTTGCTGTCGATGGACTTGATATACGCACTGATCGTCGACGCCCATGCCTCGATTGTTGACCCGGTTGTATCGCACGCGCTCGACGCGCTCCCGGTCGAGCCTGAGCAGCGCGGCTCGTTAGCAAGCTCCCACGCCATAATCGTCGGCTCGTCCAAATAGCGGTTGACAAATTCACTGATGTAGTTCTCATAGGCCGAGATAACCTTCGCATTCGTATAGAACGTATCATGCGTGCCGCCAGGGTTGAGCTGCGATACGTAGACGTCCATCCCGCCGTAGTCAGACCAGTTATTCGTTAAAGTGACGATGAGCCGGATCCCATGCGACTTCGCAGACGCGACGACCGAGTCGAAGCGCGAGATGCCGTAGTCACCTGTGTTGAACGTCGCGACGCCGTTCTGCCAGAGCTGGTAGTAAGCGCCGTAGTTCTGCACGGACGTCACATCGTTGAAGCCCCTTCACGTTCGCACTGAATTAGCACGTAGCGATTTAGGAAGAGAGTAGCAGGGACACTCACCATGTGCGCACAGTCGTGAGACCAGCGGCGGCGATGTCGTCGAACGCTGTGTCGATGTCAGCGTCGGTGTTTTGAGCCAACCAGTATGCGTTCGTTCCGGCGACGATATAGTCTTCGCCATTTACGGTGAACTTCTGGCCAGACGTCTTGACGAAGCCCGTCACGGTGGTCGGCGTCGTCGACGGCCCGCTCGAGGTCGTAGTAGGAGATATAGTTGAACTCGTGGTGGGAGCCGGCGCGGGGGAGCTACTCGCGGCACCCGGGAGACATTCTGTTCATTGAAAATATATTATACCAAAGCTCTTTTATAGACCGAGATATGGTCTCTTACGGGAGTAGTAGGGATTTGAGACTGTACAGACTGTTCCTGATACACAGGTCGTCGCCCCAGTCCAGCCGATACCCTGCACGGAGACAAGAAAGCCATCAGCATGGCATACACCAATATGTTAAATACATGAGACCGCTCACCCCACATTGCCCCCACTCCGGAGATTGCGCAGAGACGAACGGAATGGCAGACAGCGTGGCCAGAATTCCGATGCGTTTCATTTTTGACTTCTCTTACGGTGACAACTTTTTGAGGCGGGGAAAGATGAAGTGGTGATGACAATGAACCTCACACAACGCGTTTTTATACTCTCCCGTGCTAGCAGTTCTAGTAGAGTATTTTTTTAATGCATTGGACGACAGCATGCCATCACCTTTCTTCCGAAGACTCACGATGCCTGGACCCTGAGCTGAACGTCGAACGTCGGACGAGCAGCGTATGCCGAAGCGGAACCGAGATCCTCTTTAAAAGCGCTTTGCTGGCTGTTGCTAGATCATAGACTTTGGCGTGACAAGAGCGCGATTTTCCCGAGGGTAGTACTGCGACAGCCAGCACGTCGGGGGGAAATGTTGACTTTCCAAAAATTCTCGAACGTGAGCAAAGCAGGATAAAGCCCGGTATATGCTCGGGCTGGATTTTTTCTGGGTCTGAAAAGCCAGCCATTGATTACGCAAACTCTCCAACGCCAGCGCAACGTCTATATTGTCGGTGAAGCTAGTTAAAAAAGATTCGGTAGACATTGTCGGAAGGGCGTACCTACGGAGTTACAACGCACCAAAGCCTTCTCGTGACCTGAAGGGAGAAAAAGCGTAAATTAAAATACGTCCGTTCTTACGCACCTAGGCCTTGTAGGATGCAGGGAGCACACGCAGCTGCAGTCCGAGGACCGCGACTATAAACGAATAAAAGGGGGTATTATATATTACTGCAAGATCCTGCGGTCCGTGCATGCGAGAGCGATACAGAAAAAGAAAGCTAGTACATAGCAGACACAAAAGCGTAAAAGGGAATGGGCGACAGAGAGCGAATGGCGCAGGATGGTAAATGAGTATAAAAAAGAGCGCGCCTCCAGCCTCTAGCCTCCCATAGGATGATATCGGCAGCATAGAGAGAAGTCCTCGTGTCGTAGCTGAAAGCAGCTGATGGTCGATCACGGCTGATAGTTCGGCGGAGGCAAGGTCGGGGCGGGTGTCGGTAGACGCTGCTCCAGGTCCACAGTCGTTCCTTGCACATGTGAGCCTCCTAATGGTGTCTGTCCCTGTGGTCCAGCGCCATACTGGAGCAACTGTGCCATCGCTGACATAGGTGGCCCTGCCGGTGGCTGGTATGCGAACGCATATTGCGTCGGCGTCGCCAGCGGCGAGCGTGCAGGCGAGTGCGGCACCGATGAGGGACTAGAGAATGTATACGCATTCGCGCTTGCCGGCTGTTGCTGCTGCTGCTGCTGGAAGAGTAGTGGTGCTACATGCGCCGGCGCTGTCGCCGGCGTAGACTGGAACTGGAAAGACGGCGGAAACTGCGTGCTAGATGGCCCTGCGCTCTGTGGTGACGATGGCTGCTGGTGTTGGTACGCAGGCATTGTGGAGGGTGCGCCGTACTGTCGTTGAGATGATGACGGTGGAGGAGCTAAGGGTGGCGGAACTGGACTCGCACTACTCCCCGGGAGATTTCCCAAATTCGAGAAAGGGTTATTCAACGACGTCTGTCTGTACTGCCGTTGCTGCTGCTGAGCGTACGGATTATTTGCAGGCAAAGGCGCATTCGCGAATCCGCCCGAGAGCGGCGTGCCGGGATCGATCGACGGTAGGCGGTACGAATCTGGGCCCATATCCCACGCCACCGTGTCAGCGCTCTCCTGTCGCTGTGGGGCCGACCCGCGTACGGGCAAGGGCGAAGTGGAATGTGAAGAAGGGCCCGCAACCGGCGATGTCGCATACCGCGTCCCCGTCGTTGAGTACCCACCACCACCCTCGGTGCGGTACGTCGGGATGCGCGCGACGTCCGCGGCCGTACCTGTACGCTGCGGCGTCGGCGCATGCACGCTAGTGCTGAGACTATGGCGTGGGTCGCCAGCATGTCCAATAGCATTCCCCCGTGTGTCCCAGCGCTGGTGCAGGTCGCTCTCGCCCGGATTGAGCGGAAGGTCCGAGTCCGACTCGCGGGGGTTGAACGCGGTTACCGACGAGCCGCCCGAAGTCGCACGGTCGAGCTTCGCCTGGCGCGCCTTGCGACGACTGTAGACGACGTCGACCTTAACTTTGTCCATCTTGTTGTAGATATACCTCATCGCCAGCCATGTAATGACAGCTCGTTATGGCGATAACGGAGTAAGAAATAATTTTGTCCTTCGTCGATTCCGTACCTAAGGTATGCACGTAAATTTGTCAATCACGCTGATCATGGAGTGGAAGTACAGTGAAACGCACCAGTGCCGCTCTCCTCGAGGACGACCCCAATGTATACGGTCACAAACTGCTTCGGAAGGGACAAGATCGCAGCGCAAGCAAAAGTTAGCACACCCATGCCGCACGTTGAAAAAACAGCAGTCGTGACTATTTCTGCTTCAGTACGACTTTGAAATATGGATGAATATAATGCATACAGTGTCCTGGAATCGCGCTATATCTTGCAATAAGCGCGATTTTGAAACCGCCTTCCCTCACAATCTTCGCAAGGCAGGCATATTGAAGTTCTGTCCTTTCGAGTTTCTCGCCACGAGCTCGGCAGCAGTACTTAAATGCACTTTAACATAAGCATGAGACTTTTTCTCCATCAAAGACACAAAACGGAAACGTACTAGAAGTTCCCGAGCTCGCCCACAAAAGTCCCAGCTGCGGTGATGCCAAACCCTGGCCATAGACCCCAGACGACGCCAGCTAGGATGGCAATAATTTCATGACCGAATAGCTTAGATACACGTCAGACATTGAGTAGCGCCCGTGCTCCCAAAAGAAATCGGCTCACTGGAGGAAATGATAAGACAAATAAAATGGCGATGGGAATAAGCCAGCCTGCAGGTAAACTGTAAAACGACGCAAGTCAGCATGTAAGTCCAAATAGTATGGCTTCAGACATAAAAATAGAGAAAAAGCATGAGAATATGAATACTGGAAAAACAAAGAAAAATAAAGCCAACGCGGTGAGTGGCGTCTCACGGATGGCAAGACGACCAATTATTGTATCGTAACACCCGTTCCCGCGGAGCGTTTGATGATGAAACAGCATAGGAATAGATCCGCGAGGAACCCCGATATTGCATTGCAAATACGTCGGACGGAGGTAGAGGGCAGAAAATAATACGCACTCCCGAATCTTCAACGCTGTAGGCTTGAGCCAGGTTACAATTTGTCGATCGTAGACACTGATGAGGACGACGATAATGAAAATGATGATGAAAATAACATAGTACCCTAGAGCAAAGGTTGGCAATGTTTGCATCAAAAAGCATTGGCGGAATGATGTATTGCGAGTACTCACATAACCACTCTCTTCGTATCCAAAAGCGCCAATTCTTCATTTTCTGCCAATCGATAAACCCCTTCCTGTTCAACAACGCGGCCTCTGAAGGAGAAGGCGAGGGTGTGCGCGTCGTGTATCGGTCCGAGACGGTGACTGTAACATCGTCATTCTTGTTCATACTCGGGTTCGGTGAGGGTATCTTGTAGAAGGACGGGTTGGACTGATTGTGTGGCGGAGGGTAATTTAAGTGCGCTCGGTCTGGAGTGGCTTGATACTGATATTGGCTGAAACCATCATGAGGCGCTGCTGCTAAACCGCGCTGGCCAGTCTGCCGGTATGAATCATGATTGCCGGGTTCGTACTGGCTTGCCATGAAATTGGGCAACGACTTGGCGGCGCGAGTATGCGAATATAACGACGAACGCCTGCGTACGGATCGTAAAGAACGGGAACGAGAGAACGGAGGAGCGAGAGACGGAAGAGGAGGACGTGGTGGTAAGAGTACAAGCGAGAGCGACAATGGCTGCGGCGGTTGACGCGCTCCGCGTTGCTCTCTTTGCTCTGGCGACGCTTTGTCACAGCCCAATCGTGGGAAATAAAATATGATTCGCTCACCTTGACTTATGTCTTCAACTTCAGCCTGCCTTTGCTTTTGCTTGATGTCTGCAACCGTCATGTCGACAACTCCTTCTAAAGAGGACTTTGGAAATGGCCTCTTCAAACGATCTGTCTACTCGTACTTATCCTGCCCCGCCTTTTCCCCATTTCTGCAAGCGCGTGAGCTTGAAGCTGAATCGGGAGCGCGCGAATGTCCATAAAACGCGCGCGCACGACTGCCATCTCGAAATGAATTCAAAGCACAGCTCGTCTCTCAATCTCTTTCCATGCTATATCAAGCCCTGGTGCACAGCCAAATGCACCCACAGCTGAGACTGCCGGAGCTGCGTGCAGTGCTGCCCAATCGTCTTCCCGCGTTCTCCGACGTATCAACTCTGATCTCTACGCTTTATCGCGATGCTCTTCGACTCGTTTTTTCCTTCTTGGACAAGCAACTCCTCCAGTGCAAAAGACACTGCCCGCTGTCAGAATCATGATGACCAGATGCATATTACTAGACGGGCCTGGCGGCGTTTCTACACCTGGTGAGAACTCCATAACTAGGCAGCGAATGATACGCATCCTTCTGTCTGTTCCTGATGCTGGTTGCAACGCCGCAACTTTTCTTAGAGCCTTTTTTGTCGTTCTTCAATATGACTATGGTTTGTCGCTATCTCGCATATTGCGCTTTGTAAGTGATTTTGATAGGACAGGGACGAGGGCGGTTATAGCTAATCGAACACCCTCATGAGCAGCTTGACTTGTTCGCGGCAATAAATGGTATGCACCGCGGCCACAACACCAGGCGAGGCCTTCAACACCCGTGCTTCCTGTGATATTCTTCTACAGCTGCGGCTCGTTGTCTGTGGGTACGTCAGGTCGTTTACTCATCTGCGGGAGATACGGTGCAGTGCGCACGGATCTCCTTCCGTTCGCGTAAAACGCTTAGCTAACGAATATCCTACAATTACTCTAGAAAGCTCGGACTTGAACTACGCACCGCCTGTTTGTCTTTGTGTCAAACTGAAGCTATGGCTATCCTCGCATGATCGGCCGTCTTCTGCACCCTGGAACACTCTGCACTTTTTGAAGAATCGAACCAGTCACTTTCGACCGAGCGAACAGACCCCTGAAATAACAAGCAAAATACAGGTAAGGACTTACGCACAACTAGCTCCGAAATATTAAGTTTCTCACGTTTCGCGCTCGTCTTGTCTTCTCATCAGGATTCTCTGCGCACTATACCCGTGACCTTAAGACTACATATTAAATTGTTTATCGCGCTTCTACTCAAGCATCCTGTGCAAACCGCGCTCAACGCAATCAGCCATCGGGTTCCCTATTAGCCCGGATCGCCTTTACGATCTCATGGGAGGCACGAGGACTCTCCTGCGAGCTTGTGCACAAAGCCAGCCCGTTATCCGTCCTGATCGCGAAGAAATTTATGGATGAATGTGATATGAGGATGCAAGTCAGAAGTGTCATTGCAATGGCTTTGAGTCCACTGGCGTGTCCAATGGTCACTACAGGGCGCGGATACGTACGCATGGCAGGCGAACCAGAGGAAATATCGGTTTGTCGCAGAGAGAATCAAGATAGCGTCGACTTCGACTTGGATCGCGCTCGTATGTTAATCAAACCTCTCGCGAAGAACTCAACCGCCCTAGTCGCGCGAGCGCCGGAGAATCGCGGGCGCACGAGATTTTGATCACTTCGATCGACCTTCGCCTGAAGCATCCACTGTCCTCTCGCGAAAATATACCGAATTCCCTCTTGCTTCATGTTGAAGTTTAGATTTGTTAATCTCAGTTTCCGGCTCTTGTATCAGCTTCAAGTACCCTCTCGCTACTGCTGCCTCTGTTTGCGAAGATACGCAACACCGTATGCCGACCATTGCAGCTCCTCATCCGAGCATTGCATTTATCGGGTCTCAATATGAAATGGCACCTTTAGCAGGCAGCAGAACTGGTTACCGGATCTGGGCGGGGTACTGTTCTTCTCGTTCACACACCACTATCTCTTTATCCTCCCTTCCTCCGCTATGTCTGCAGCTCGAAAGAAAACCGCCGCGTTCACAGCGGCGCGGCTGACTTCCACCGTGTTCAAGATCGTCGAGTATGACGACATCTACGAGGAGCATCCCTACATCTACGCAAAGCTCCTCCCGTCCGTGCTGCTTCTGATTGATTCAGGCTGCGGGGGCGCGTCGAATGACCCGAACGTGGACGTCACAAGCTTGCGCGAATTTGTCGAGACTTGGCCTGTGGAGGATAACGACGATGCGCCGCTCAACGAGCACGGAAAGCGGAAATACGTCGTCGTGTGCACGCATTGCCATTACGACCACATCCGTGCGTTCATGCCCGTTCCTCGCCCAAATCCAAGTTCGATCTAACGCAGCATCCAGTTGCTCTCGAGCAGTTCGCCACCGACTCGCTCATCCTCGCCTCCTCCCACTCTCCGTCTTTCCTCTCCCCCACGAACCTGCCCAAAAACACGCAGTGCAAGCGCCTCGGCATCCCCGTCCCGCGCTACACGCCCGAGCTCGTCGCGCACGAGACGCTCATCTCCTTCGAGGGCGCGTCCACGGGTCTGCGCGTGCTGCACACACCGGGCCACACGCCCGACGAGCTCGCGCTGTGGGACGCGGGCGAGCGCATGCTCTACGTCGGCGACACCGTGTACGAGTGGGAGCCGGTGCTGTTCCCGCCCGAGGGCGACCTCGTCGTGTGGTTCGCCAGCATGGACTACCTCGTCGACTTCGTGCGTGCTGCGAACCGGGAGCGCGAGGATACGGGCCGGTTTGTGAGGATCAATGCGGGGCACGACACGAGCATGGGGGACGCGCTCGACGTGCTGCTTGCGGGCCGCGCGTTCGTCATGGACGTGCTTACGGGAAAGGAGCGCGTGAAGAGGCGCAGCGAGGTGGATGGTGTGAGGCTTGTTTACTATGCGCAGAGAGATGGAAGGTTCAGTCTGCGTCTCCCGGAGGAGTTGGTTTGGGACGCTCGCGACGAAATGAAGATCCCCCGTGTCGTGTGATGATAAGGAGTTCGGTGCGTCGTTTTTCGTTTCTAAAAGCCGTTGTAGTGCGCCGATGGTGGGTATTGATTTGCTTGGGAACTAGGATGCGTCCACTCAGGGCCATACAGCTACCGTTGATTCCTTGCATGAAAATGAGGCTTTTGGCAGAAGTCGTCACCAATTGGTTGAATACAAATATACCTCGTATGTTCCATTTCGTGCCTTCCGATCTCGCTCAAGTTCGAGAAAAGCGGCCGTGAGAAAACAGAAAGCGTATACGCTACTGGCTGGGTAGGAGACAATGGGACGGTCCTGTTTTGAGTGAAGCGTGCGCCACTGTCTGCTCTGGGGCCCTCTACATTCGACTCTCGAGCCAATTTCTCACATGCGCGTCCTCCTGTCTCGCCGAGAAAATTATTGATCGCGCCGCGCATTTTCTACATGTACAGTCTTCTCCAGGGTCGACGCGGGCTGTGATTCTTAAACATCCTATTGTAATGCACGCTAGCGACTATGAAACCGACCGGCCGGCCATTTCTCTTGTCCAATTATGATAGTCTGATGCTGCCATGGTGTTGCACTTTATTATATTGACGCGTGCTTCGTTTGTGCAACTACAGAGCTGGCTAGACTTTGGTACGCTCGCATTTTCTGGCAGCAAACTTTTGAATCATGCTTATTTCAAAGGTAGTTTGGTGAATTACAGGCATACCTTCGCTCGGCGATAGCGCATGAAAGGGATCAGCGAGAAGGCGAGTTACGTCCGAACGGACGGGCTAACAAGTTTGACGACGCTCAAGCAGCCTTCAACCTGTGTGCCTGTGTGGTGTGCACTGCGTGCACGGTTCGGCGAAGTACGGGAATATGATCGTAGGCCTTTGCAAGAATAACGAATTCCCCTCGCATTGCTCGTCGCCAGCGTTGCATCTATAGAAGACCGCCCAACGCCAATTACAGTTTTCCACTCGTTTCTTCCGCTGCCCCTCCAAGAACCGCCTCTATTTCCTCGCGGCTCACTTTGAGACTAATCGACCCGAGGGCGGGAATGCGCACGCGTATCTTATACTGGAAACGAATGGGGTGCGGAAGGTCGAGACGAGGTGCCGCTACAGTTCTAGTGCTGGTGACTACGAGCTTCATGTCAAGGGAGAACGTTGTCTGTACATTATCATCTGTTTTGGCATCGATCACCGTAGACAGAAAACGCGAACGTATACTAGACTACTTGTGCGCGAATATAGGCAAAAACACAAAGCAAAAAAAAAAAAAAAATCGACCGGCGTCTAATCCAAAAATAGGCACGAGCACGCTGATGCACCGTGTCCCTGCCATCGATAGCGGGCGGTGCGCACGACTTGCTCCTGACCACCATCGTCTCGCTCTTAAGTCAACCAAGCCTCTCAGTTTCTTGCTCTTCTTTACAGTCCATCATGTCTGAGACACCACAGGAAAACCCGAATACCGAACAACGCCGGTGAATCAGAAAACCCGTTTTTAATAATATTTTAATCGCTGAATCTTTATTTGCCATCTGCACGTAGTTATCTGCATTTGAAAGGTGACGAGCACTGCTCGGTGCGAACTGCTTTATTGACTATTATACAGAAATCAACGTGGTCTTCAACGACGCTCGTCCGAACTCAAAGTTCTCCATCGAAATCGAAATTGCGGGCGAGCAGACCTACCAGTCGCCCGCTTTTGGAAAGAAGGAAGATATTGAATGGAAGTGTGATCGGTGAGCTTTACGCATACACTGTTCCCGTCAAAAGCTGAATATGTGCCGCTAAGTTTCGTCCTATCTTCCGCTACCGCCAAATTGACTATCCGGAAGTCGCGTCTCTCTGACTTGAAAATCATGAAGGAATATGCATCGTTTGATGTCAATTTCGGAGCAGACAACATAGGCGAAAACGAAACTGTCCCACTACTGGAAGGTAAGTTTGTTCTTGCGATAGTTAGCGACCTTGAGCTCATACGGTACCCCTCAGATACTCGATTCACCGTGAATCTGGTCTTTGGTGCTTCGCGGCCTGTATGTTTTGTGGCATATCAGTTTTTCATTGCAAGTCGCTGATCAGAACAAAGCTTCAAGACGTTGCTCGCCTCCTCAGTAACGAAGCAACCACTGCTCTCGCATCTAAGGTAGTCCTGTTGGACAACATCGATAAGATACTCGACTTCTCAGAGAAAATCATGGGGTTTGTAGAAGTTGTTGCGGAGGTGATTCAATCCAACATGTTTTTATTCTATTTGCGTTGCTGTTAGTTGACAATAGTCCTAGTTAAACCCAATAGCAAAATCGGCGGTTGGTGCTCTCAAGGTCGCTCTCGAGGTAAAATGCTTTCATCTTCATATCTTTGTTTCTCACATTTTCGTTGACCATGCGAACAGAATTGCCGGAAGATCAGCAAGTGTCATGATGAGGCTGTTACTCTCACGAAGGAGATGGAATCTCTGGCCCGTCTGCCTGAACTTGTTAGGGACAAAATAAAGGATTCTGCAACCATGAAAGCCATGGATGACTTTTTAGTTCTAGTGAAAGATGCAGCTGAAGCTCTAACTGAATATGCATCTCATTCCGGTATCAGTGAGCACATCTTTATCCTCTGTGGACAACTCTAACAAATGATAGGCTTTTATGCAAGGAATTGGTTTCAGCCCAAGCAGGACATTTTTGCTGAGTTGAGGCAGAGATTTACTGCTGTGAAGGAGAACATGGATCTGTATATGGGAGCAAACATCTTCAATGCTGTTCTAAGCATGGGTAATGTTGTGTCTATGTGGTGCATGGAGAGATACTCATACTTTACTGCTTCCAGAGGAAAACCAGTTGCTTGATAGGCTTCATCCAGTCCATAAAGCTAATTTTGACCCAAATCACTCTTGCTTACCGGGCACAAGGGAAGATGTTTTGCATCATATTGATGACTGGGCCAGATTTTGCCAGGAACCACAGACCATGCTTTTCTGGCTGTATGGCATTGCAGGTTCTGGAAAAAGCTCCATAGCTTCATCAGCTGCTTCTTCACTTTATCATCAGGGTTGCCTTGCAGGGTGGTTTTTCTTCAAGAGAGATATCCCTGAATGCAGAAACCCACAGTATTTCATCTCCACTTTGGCCTATCACCTTGCTAGAGCCTACAAACCTTTCAGGGACATTATATTGCAGGTTCTTCAGAATGTCCCAGATCTTGCAAACAGTGCAGATAGTAGGCTGCAGTTTGAATCCCTGTTTACAGGTCCCCTTTCCAAATGCAGCCAGCCCTCTCCACCGAAGGTTTTTGTCATGATTGTTGATGCTTTGGATGAATGCCAGGATGCTGGTAGAGTTTTTGCAGATCTTGCTCAGCTGGCAGGTCTTGCCTCATGGCTCAAGATTTTTGTCACCAGCAGACCACTTCCAGAAATAGAAAAAGGGCTTAATAAAGTTACATCTCCAATGGAGACAAAGAATCTTTTTGACACAGATGCACATGGTGACATTATTCAATATACAAAGGAGCAGGTTCAGAGGCTCGACAAGTCTGATGCCTCCCACTTTACAGAGGAGAATGTACTAGCCTTAGCAGAGAGAGCATCAGGGCTTTTCATTTGGATCAGCACTGTCTTTCTTTTCCTTAAAGGGAAGCTTGACATGCTTGCTGCACTACAGCAGATTCTTTCCTTGGACCCAGCTCAGAACCCAGAGGCAGAGTTGGACAAACTTTACACCACTGTCTTAACCAGTCTTTCCCAGGGTGACCAGGATAACATTGCCATAATTCAGTGGATCCTTGGTGCCATTTTTGTCACAGCCAGGAATAGGCCACTCCCAGTGACTGCACTTGAGGATTTTCTTTCCAATCTTCCCAATAAAAAAGCCATCCCTCACAATGTCTTGTCCAAAACCATTGCTGGTTTGCTCTCAGTCTTGTATGAGGACAAAGCATCTAGTGGCTCTATCCGTGTCTGTCATCCATCTTTTCTTGATTTTATAGGTGACAAAAAACGCTCTAAAGAATTCTGGATGGACTCAAAGGACATTGACTCTGTCATGGCCACAAGATGCCTGGAGATTATGCAGTCTAAGTTGAAATTCAACATGTGCAATCTGGAGTCATCCTATATCAAGAACACAGATGTTGGTGACCTGCAGGACAGGATTTCTACATGCATCCCTCTATCACTTCAGTACAGTTGTTTGTACTGGATGAATCATCACTCCAGGTCAAACATAGATTTGAAGGACCAGACAGTATGGAGATTAGTTGAAGAAGTGCTGTGTGAGCCAAGGGCATTATTTTGGCTTGAGGCTCTAAGCCTGTTGGGACAGCTGAGCACAAGCATAGACATGTTGACTCAGGCTTCCAGTTGTTTTCAAGTAAGCTTAACATGTAACTTTTTCTTTCTTCTTTCCTATTAACAAGCATTTCATACAGCACTGCACAGAAATTGCATCAGCTAGTCAGGACCTTTACAGATTTGTCTCTGCATTCTATGAGCCTATGGAATCCAGCACTCCCCATATCTATGTCTCTGCCCTATCTTGGGCTCCAACAGAGAGTTATATAGCAAGGAACTTTTACACCTATTTTTCAAATCAGCCTTTAGTTGCTTCTGGAAAAGCTGATCATTGGAAAAACATTATATGGACAGGAAAGACAAAAAGCAGTGTTTATTGTGTTGCCTACTCTCCTGATGGCAGACATATTGTCTCTGGTTCACATGACGGCACCATTTGCATTTGGGATGCCTGGACAGGGAAGGCAGTTGGAGAGCCACTCACAGGTCATTCAGGCTGGGTTCTATCTGTTGCCTATTCCCCTGATGGCAGACACATTGTCTCTGGCTCAGATGATGAAACTATCTGCATCTGGGATGCCCACACTGGGAATGCTGTTGGAGAGCAACTCAGAGGTCATTCAGACTGTGTTTGGTCTGTTGCCTACTCCCTTGATGGCAAATACATTGTCTCTGGCTCTGATGACAAAACCATCTGCATCTGGGATGCCCAGACAGGGAAGGCAGTTGGAGAGCCACTCACAGGTCATTCACGTGGGGTTCACTCTGTTGCCTACTCCCCTGATGGCAGACACATTGTCTCTGGCTCTTTTGACAAAACTATCTGCATTTGGGATGCACACACTGGGAAGGCTGTTGGAGAGTCGCTCACAGGTCATTCAGGCATGGTTTGGTCTGTTGCCTACTCCCCTGATGGCAGACACATTGTCTCTGGCTCTGCAGACAAAACCATCTGCATCTGGGATGCCCACACTGGGAAGGCTGTTGGAGAGTCACTTACAGGTCATTCAGACACAGTTCGATCTGTTGCCTACTCCCCTGATGGCAGACACATTGTTTCTGGCTCTGGAGATGAAATCATCCGCATTTGGGATGCACACACTGGGAAGGCAGTTGGAGAGCCACTCACAGGTCATTCAGGCTCAGTTTACTCTGTTGCCTACTCCCCTGATGGCAGACACATTGTCTCTGGCTCTCAAGACAAAACCATCTGCATCTGGGATGCCCAGACTGGGAAGGCTGTTGGAGAGCCACTTACAGGTCATTTAGGTGGGGTTTACTCGGTTGCCTACTCCCCTGATGGCAAACACATTGTCTCTGGCTCTAGCGACAGTACCATTCGTATCTGGGATGCAGATTTGGATTCAGATGACTTTAAATCAAACCTCAGACTTCCTTCAAGGATTTCTGATGATGGATGGTGGAAGAATTCTGCAGGTGAACTGTTGCTCTGGGTGCCTCATGAGCATAGGAAGATAATTTGCTATAGGTGTGAGATGTGTATCTCAACTGATCTGCTAAGGTATCCACCAAGGCTAGACTGGGAAAAGCTTGATCAAGGGGGAGGTACATCTTGGGCAGACATCTACAAAAGCAATTAATGTTTGAAGGTGTGTTGCTCATTATATATGTATGCTTATTGACTCTGACTTTTCCTTTTTATTAGCTTGAAGTATGATTCCTGGGCCACTTGTGTTTAGACCTAAGCATGGTGATCTGCGGCTATTTGTAATTGATTTTAGTTGGATATATAGGGAATAAAGGGAACTCCGTATATGCTGCTGACTGAATATGATTCTATAACTGAAGCTAAGAAATACAGACAGCGTAACAGGTGAGCAAGATGAGTAGGTATTATAAGTTGGAGTAGACAGTAGAAATTACCACCGAGGCCGAGCGATAGACAATTCAAAGATGATACGGCGAAAACATACTCACGAGCAGGTTTAGTTTGATAACTGTTTCTGTATTCAACCCCATGGAATGCGGGGGACGCAGACACGAGTCAACTCAAAGGTCTTGATACAAGAGTCTGGAATGCCAGCCTACGTGGAGCGACAAGCACCTCTACATCCTAAGTCTATCACAATGCCGATGCGCAAATTGAAATTAAGAAGAAGCTAGATTCACAGAAGCGCCTACGGACAGAACTTCATTTGGCAGGAGCGCATTGTCCATCTGTACCAGGAGACTCGGAGCAGACAGCGCGAGCAGCAGAACTGAGGACGAAATAGCAAGCATGTGAGGAAGGGGGCTTATGGATGGATGCGAAGAGGGAAAGAGGGATTGGAAGCGCAGCGTCAACGAAGGGATACAGTGTCATCAATCGCGTCAGCCGCACCAGAGTCGGGTACGCTGCGGAGGCTTGTTCAAAGAAAGGCTGCCCGCGGGCGTTGATGCTGCGGCATGCGACGGCGGGTGGGAAGGCCACCGTCGATATCGCATATGCATATGTCGGAGTCGCAGTCGGCGAAGGCCAAGTCAGGCAAGGCTTCGCGGTGCGCGGTGCTCTCTTTGCTGTTGCTGCTGCCTCCTAGGTGGGTACCATCGAGCGCGTCGTTCGTGGTCTCGTCGACGTCGGTCTCGACGTGCTGTATCCATTCAGCCGGATGGTATCCTCTGCGTTGCACTGTACATGTGGTGGGACATCGCGGAGATCGGTAATGGTCGGGGCCGATCCGAGAGGGAAAAGAAGAGGAGACGCGCGACGTTTTTCTATCGAGAGGGCTTCGAAGTCCGCACGAAGAGCCTGGTGGGCAGCGTGAAGCAAAAGCGCGCAGACTGGCAGGAGCGCGGCGCACAGAACTAATCTCTTCGTCTATCGTAGTCGAGCGATAAGAAACAGATTTTGAGATAGTTTTAAGAGAAGGGAGCAGTAGCATCAAGTTCGGAACGAGAGGCCTACGGTCAATGCGTGAGTGTGAGTGGACTGCGGAAGCCGTGAAGCGGCGAACGCTGGAGGACACCTCAAAGAGCGGAGAAACGGCGGATATGACCCCCGCGGTCCGTACTGAGGACGCGCCAGGTGGCCGGCACGAGGAGGCGCAGGAGGGCGGGCGTATGAGCGATGACGGCGCTCATGCACGTCAATCGGTCTGTTTGGCGCACACAAGGGCGGTCAACAGCGCGTCAAACTCCGTGGAAACGAGAACGTGCACCCACCCGCCTCCGCGGCCTATCGTTCTACACTCCAGGATGGGGGCGGAGGATGCTGCTCGGCCTCCCGCCGTCGCCCGCGCCGTAAGCAGAAACAAAGATGCAGACCCGAGCTTGCTTGTGGAGAACAGCGCCGTCCGCTGCGCGCGCTCCTTGTCCGTCACGCGTATCGTATTCCTCGCCTGGCTCGCCAGCGCGGTGCCGCCGCATTCTCGCGATCCGCTCTCCGATTAAGGCTCGCGATGTTCAAGACTACCGTCAGCAACGCGCATAGGGCGCGGGAATCCGGGCTCCGCGCGAAGAGCTCAGTGGGTGACGTGAGGCAAACGAAGCGCAGTTGGCAGGGGCGGGACACACGAAAGCACGAGCCACGGGCGAATATGTCGCCTAGTGCCGAAGCCAGGAGCGAGGGAGCAGTTGGAAGCGGATCGAGGTGTCGGTGCGCGTGTGCGCGCAAGGGTGTCTACGGTAAGCGGGGAGGCGCGGACGTCAGACGGGTCGATAAAGATGCGCCGCTCGCGCCGTCGAGAGAATGCAGTAGCTTGCGGGAGACTTGCGCATCAGCGAGCAGCGTTGAGGAATGCGTGCGCGAACCGCTCCCGGACGTGTTGCAGACCACATGTATTCGTTACGCTGAGCTCCAAGATGCGCAAGCTCACTGCTCCGAAGCTGATCGATAGCTGTTTAGGCAAATCGAGACTGCGGCTACGTCGACCGAAACATCGAGGACGGAGATCTAGACAGGTGCGCTGGTGGCGCGTAGGACTGGAGTCCGTCTTTAAAAGAGCTGATTAGATTTGGAACCGGTATTGAGGTGAGCCATGAGCATGCCATGATCGGCAAGAGCGAACGTTGAGAGAAGCCTGGTCGAGTGACTCGAGTCCGAGTCCGAGTCGTGCACTGCGAGAGCGCATGGTAAACGTGCAGGTTCGCCCCCAGCTCAGTCATCCTCGCCTCCTCGCACGCTGCCTCTTTCAGCTTGCCTGCGAACCTGCCCTAGAACACCTCGCCATTGCTGTCCTGGGTTATGCGCTCGAGCTCGTTGCACGCGGGACACTCACCACCTTCGAGAACATGTCCACGGGATTTGAGAAAAGTAAGTCCTTTTTGATTAGAATCAGTCTGTGTGGTACCCAGATGAATAGCAGACAGCACAAACTGAGTGACACGACCAAGGTGGGATGACGTCATCCCTCGAGGCGAACGATGACTCAGCCATCGACTGTCTGCTACCTCTGTGTCGACCAGCGACAACTCGTGTCTGTCAGTCCGTACCATTTGAATGCTGCTGTCCACTTATCCTTACCCTGTCTCGCCCAATCGTCTTCCTGCGTTCTCAGACGTATCAACAATGATATCTATCCTCGAGTACTAAGCAATTCCCCCGGCGCAGGAAACACTCCCCACTGCCAACATGATGACCAGATGCATACTACTAGGCTGTCGTTGCGACGTCTTCACACCCGGTGAGATCTCTAACCTTTTTTCGAGCTTTTTTCGTCGTTTCTAAATACGATTTTGGTTCGTCTGATTTTGATAGGACAGAGACGAAGGTCGGCTATAGCTAATCCAGCAACCTCATAAGCAGTCTGTCGTTTTCGCGTTGATCGACGATATGTTCCGCGGCCACAACATCAAGAGAGGTTTTCGGCATCCGTACCTCATGTGCTATTCTTCTACCGCTGTGGCACCATGTCATCATTGTCTGAAGGTACGCCGGGTCATCGACGATGCAGGATCTCCCTCCGTTCGCGTAAACCGCTTAGCTAACGAATATCCTACAACTCCTTTAGAAAGCGCGGACACGAGCTGCGGACCACCTTTTTGTCTCTTCGCTAAACTGAAAGCTCTGCCTGTCCGTCTTCTGTGCCTGTGCCATGGATCCCCGAAACAGTTTTGAAGAATCAGACTAGCGTGATTATACTCTACTTCGATGGAGAAGTGACAGGCTACATACATATTGCGAATTGAAGGCGAAGACGAGGGGGGTTTCAGGTGTAACTCCAGCGCGTTGCCTTACTTCCGGTCGAGCAGATTCCTGAAACAACAATTATACTACATAAAGGCTTACTCATAAATTGCGCCGAAATTTTTTACAAGCAACTCGCATCTTGCGCTCATCGTGTCTGCGGGCCATGCCTCTGCGTGCTGTATACGCGAATTCAAGACTATACGAAGTTGGTTATCGCGCTTCTACTCAAGCATCCTGTGCAATCCGTGCCCAACGCAAATAGCCCTCGAATTTCCTATTAGTCTTGAATCGCACTTACGATCTCATGGGAGGCACGAGGACTCTCCTGTGAACTCGTGCACAAAGCCCCGGTGTCTGTCCTGATCTCGGAGAAATCGACGGCGAAATGCAATGTGAGGGCACAGCGATGACTTTTGAGTCCACTACAGGGCGCGGATGTGTACATATGCAAGACGTACCAGAGGAAATATCGGCTTGCCGCGGAGAAAATGCGTCGATTTCGACTTGGACCACGCTGGTATGTTCGCCTATCCTTCAAGTCTCGCAGAGAACTCAATACCGTCGTGATACATTCTAGTTGCGCGAGCGCCAGAGAATCGCGGGCGCACAAGCTTTTGGCGAACTTCGATCGCCGCTCGCTATCCTTTACCCTTCTCAGCTTCACAGATTGTCTTCTGAACCACCTATTGTGTCCTTTGGCGAGGATATTCTGAGAGCTTTGGTTGTGCGCGGCACCATGTTCCGTGTGAAGTCTCGATTTGTTTCTCAAATCTCGAACCTCGTATCGGATTCAAGCACATTCTCACAATGCTACCATCGCTCGCGAAGACACCGTAGGTCGGCCAATCCGGCGGCGCATGCGAGCATTGCATTTGTCGCGTTTACTATAGCGGACAGCAGAGCTGGTTTCCGGATCCGGGCGGGGTGCTGTTCTCCTCGTTCACACACCAATATCTCCTTATCCTCCTCTCCTCCGCCATGTCTGCAGCTAGAAAGAAGACCGCCGCGTTCACAGCTACGCGGATAACTTCCACCGTGTTCAAGATCGTCGAGTACGACGGCATCTACGCGGAGCACCCCTTCATCTACGCCAAGCTCCTCCCGTCCGTGCTCCTTCTGATTGATTCAGGCTGCGGGGGCACGTCGAACGACCCGAACGTGGATATCACAAGCTTGCGCAAATTCGTCGAGACTTGGCCGGTGGAGGACAACGACGATGCGCCGCTCAACGAGCACGGAAAGCGGAAATACGTCGTCGCGTGCACGCATTGCCATTATGACCATATCCGTGCGTTCATATCCGTGCCTCGCCCAAATCCGTTTCCGATCTGACGCAGCGCTCAGTTGCCCTCGAGCAGTTCGCTCCCGACTCACTCATCCTCGCCTCCTCCCACTCTCCTCTTTCCTTTCCCCCACGAACCGGCCCCAAAACACGCAACGCAAGCGCCTCGGCATCCCCGTCCCGCGCTACACACCCGAGCTCATCGCACTCGAGTCGCTCATCACCTTCAAGGGCGCGTCCACAGGCCTGCGCGTGCTGCACACACCGGGCCACACGCCCGACGAGCTCGCGCTGTGGGACGCGGGCGACACATGCTTTACGTCGGCGACACCGTGTACGAGTGAAAGCCGGTGCTGGGCCCGCCCGAGGGCGACCTCGTCGTGTGGTTCGCCAGCATGGAACTACCTCGTCGACTTCGTGTGCGCTGCGAGTCTGGAGCGACAGAATGCGGGGCGGCCGGTGAAGATCAATGCGGGGCACGATACGAGCTTGGGGGACGCGCTCGACGTGCTGCTTGCGGGCCGCGCGTTCGTCATGGACGTGCTTACGGGCAAGGAGCGCGTGAAGAGGCGCAGCGAGGTGGATGGTGTGAGGCTTGTTTACTATGCGCAGAGCGATGGTCGGTTCAGTCTGCGTCTCCCGGAGGGTTTGGTTCGGGACGCTCGCGACAGAATGAATATACCACGTATTGTGTGACGATAAGGAGCTCGGTGCGTCATTTTCGTTTCTAAAAGCCGTTGCGTCGATGGATAGTACTGATTTGTCTTGTCCACTCAGGCCCGTACCGCTACCGTCGATTCCTTGGATCGAAAATCAGAAGTCATCACCAAATGTATGAATACAATTACACATCCTTTGATCTCATTTCGTGCCTTCCGCGCTCGTGAAGACATTCTCAAGTCCGGACAAAGCAACCCACGAAAAAAACAGAAAGCGTGTACGCCTCTGACCGGGTGTAGAAGATAATTGAGACGGTCCCATTTGGAGCGAAGCGCGCGTCACTGTCTGCTTTGGGGCCCTCTGCATTCGATTCTCGAGCCAATTTTTCCCGTGCACCTCTCACTGTCTTGCTGAGAAGACTATTGATCGCGTCGCGCGCTGAATTCTACGGTCTTCTCCGGGGCCGACGCGGGCTGTGATTCTTCAATATCCTGTTGTGAAGCACGCTAGCGACTATGAAAACCGACCGGCCGACCACCTCTTTTGGCAAATTATGATTGTCTGATACTGCCGCAGCCTTACACTCTATAATATGATTCGTGCTTCGTTGCGCAACTACAGAGGTGGCTAGACTTCGGTACGCTCGCATTCTCTGGCTGCAAAACGTATAATCATATTCATTTTAAAGGCATTTCGACAAGTACGTACGTCCTCGCTCGGCGCTGGCGCGCGAAAAAGGTTAGTGAGAAGGCGAGTTACGTCCGAAAGGACGGGCTAACAGGTTTGACGACGCTCGACCAGCGTTCAATCCGCGTGCTCTGCGCGTACAGGTGCCTGCGCACCAACAAGGCGCGGGAAGATGATCACAGGCCTCTGCAAGGATGACGGGCATCACTGGTCGCCTGCGTCGCAAATAAAGAAGTCCGCACAGCGCAACCACAGTTCTCGTACTCTTTCCTCTCCGCCGCCCTCCGAGCACCACGTCTATCTCCCCGCCAATTGGCCGGGGGGCGAGAATGCGCACGTGTATACTGGGCATAGTATGCTGGAAACGAATGGGGCGCGGAAGGTCGAGACGAGGCGCCGCTACAGCTCTAGCGCTGGTGACTCCAAGCTTTGTATCACGGGAGAACACTGTCTGCATACTGTCATCTGTTTCGACGTCAGACACCGTAGACACAAATAGCGAACGTATACCAGAATACTTGTACATTTTAAAGCGCGAATAGGCAAAAACACAAAGCAAAAATAAAATCAAATCATCCGGCGTCTAATCCAAAAATAAGTACCAAGGCGCTGATGCATCGTGTCCCTGCCCATCGATAGTGGGCGGTGCGCACGACTTGCTCCTGACCACCATCGTCTCGCTCTTAAGTCAGCCAAGCCTCTCAGTTTCTTGCTCTTCTTTACAGTCCATCATGTCTGAAACACCACAGCAAAACCCAAATTCCGAACAACGTCGGTGAGTCAGAAAAATCCCATTTTTTGACAATCGTAATTGCTGAATCTTTATTTGCCATCTGCACGTAGTTATCTGCATTTGAAAGGTGGCGAGTGCTCCTCGATGCGGGCTATTTTATTGACTATTCTATAGAAATCAATGTGGTCTTCAACGACGCTCGCCCAAATTCGAAGTTCTCCGTCAAAATCGAGATCGCCGGCGAGCAGACCTACCGGTCGCCTGTCTTCGGAAGGAAGAAAGATATTAAATGGGAGTGCGATCGGTGAGCTTTGCGCATACATATATTCCGCTCAAAAGCTAACGACGTGCCGCTAAGTTTTGTGCTATCTTCTGCTACCGCCAATTTGACTATCCGGAAGTCGCGTCTCTCCAAGCTGAAAATCATGAAGAAATGTTCATCGTTTGATGTGGATTTCGGAGCAAACGACATAGGTGAAAATGGGGCGGTCCAGCTGGTCGACGGTGAGCGTGTCTTTGCATCAGTATAGCAACTTTGAGCTCACGCCCTACCCCTCAGATCCCCGATTCACCGTCACTCTGATCTTTGGTGCTTCGCGGCCTGTACGTTTTGTGGCATATCAAATTTTCGTTGCAAGCCGCTGATCAGAACAAAGCTCCAAGACGTTGCTCGACTCCTCGGTAAGGAAGTAACGACTGCTCTCGCATCTAAGATAGACCTATTGGACAACATCGATAAGATTCTCAACTTCTCAGAGAAAATTATGGGGTTTGCAGAAGTTGCTGCGGAGGTAATTCTTGGAAGATGTTTTTAATTGCTGTTAGTTGACATAGATTCTAGTTAAACCCAATAGCAGGTTTGGTGGTTGGAGCCCTTAAGGACGCTCTCGAGGTAAAATTCTCTATAAATCTATTTCTCTCAATTTCATTGACTATGCAAACAGAATTGCCAGAAGATCAGCAAGTGTCACGATGAGGCTGTTACTCTCATGAAGGAGATGGTCTCTCTCATTTGTTTACCTGAGCTTGTTAGGGAAAAAGTAAAGGAGTCTGAAACCAAGGAAGCCATGGATAACTTTCTAGTTCTAGTGAAAGATGCAGCTGATGCTCTAACTGAATATGCATCTCCTTCTGATATCAGTGAGCACACATCTTTATCCTTTCTGTGGACAAAATTATAACAAATGATAGGCTTTTATGCAAGAAATTGGTTTAAGCCCAAGCAGTACACTTTTGCTAAGTTGACGAAGAAATTTACTGCCATGAAACACAACATGGATCTGTATCTGGGAGCAAGCACCTATCTTGTTGTCCATGAGACTCAGGGAACTGTCCATGCTGTTCATGACATTGTTCTTAGTACTCAGGGAGCTGTTCAAGATATTCATCAAACAGCAAATGATACCTGTAAGTGTCAAATAATTTGGATATAACTGATAAGTCTGACATGACTTCAGATGAACAGCAGATGCTTGATAGGCTTCATTTAGTCCATAAAGCTTGTTATGATCCAGATCACTCTTGCTTACCAGGCACAAGGGAAAATATTTTGAAAGACATTGGCAATTGGGCTACTTCACAGGAACCATTGACCAAACTCTTTTGGCTGCATGGTATTGCTGGCTCTGGAAAAAGCTCCATTGCCTCATCAGTTGCTTATTCACTTGATAAGCAGGGCTCCCTTGCAGGGTATTTTTTCTTCAAGAGAGATATTCCAGAATGCAGAGACACACAGTACTTTATCTCCACCCTGGCTTATCACCTTGCTAGAACCTACAAACCTTTCAGGGATGTTGTATTGCAGGTCATTCAGAAAAATCCAGATATTGCCAACAAAGCAATTAGTCTGCAATTTGAAACCCTGTTCACATGTCCACTTTCTGAATGCATCCAGCTCTCTCCATCCAAACCCCTTGTCATGATTGTTGATGCTTTGGATGAATGCCAGGATGCTGGTAGAGTTTCTGCATATCTTGCTCAGCTTGCAGGGCTTGTCTCCTGGCTCAAGATTTTTGTCACCAGCAGACCACTTCCAGAAATAGAAAAAGAGCTTAATAAACCTACATCTCCAATGGAAGCAAAGAATCTTTTTGACATGGATGCACATGGTGACATTGTTCAGTATACAAGTGATCAAGCACAAAGGCTCAATGAGTCTGTTGCCTCCCAGTTTACAGAAGAGAAGATACTAGCCTTAGCAGAGAGAGCATCAGGGCTTTTCATTTGGATCAGCACTGTCTTTCTTTTCCTCAAAGGGAAGCTTGACATACTTGATGTATTACAGCAAATTCTTTCCTCAGAGTCTGCTCAGAACCCAGAAGCAGAGTTGGACAAGCTCTATACCACTGTCTTAACCAGTCTTTCCCAGGGTGACCAGTACAATATTGTTATAATCCAGTGGATCCTTGGCATCATTTTTGTCACAGCCAGGAACAAGCCACTCCCAGTGACTGCACTTGCAGAGTTTCTGTTCAACCTTCCCAATAGGAAACCCATTACTCTTGAAGTCCTGTCCAAAACCATTAATTGCTTGCTCTCAGTCTTGTATATAGACTCAGCATCTGGTGGCTCTATCCGTGTCTGTCATCCATCTTTCCTTGATTTTATAGGTGATAAAGACCGCTCATGCCAGTTCTGGATGGATCCAAAGGATGTAGACTCTGTCATGGCTACAAGGTGCCTAGAGATTATGAAGTCTGAGTTGAAATTCAACATATGTAATCTGGAGTCATCCTATGTCAAGAACACAGATGTTACTGACTTGCAGGACAAAGTTTCTAAGCACATTCCACAGTCACTTCAGTACAGTTGTTTATTCTGGATAAATCATTGTTCCAGGTCAAACCTAGACTTGAAGGACAAAGCAGTATGCTCATTAGTCAAAGAAGTGCTGTGTGAGCCAAGGGCTTTATTTTGGCTTGAGGCTCTAAGCTTGTTGGGCCAGCTGAGCTCAAGCATAGACATGTTGACTCAGGCTTCCAGTTGTTTTCAAGTAAGCTTAACATGTAACTTTTTCTTTCTTCTTTCCTATTAACAAGCATTTCATACAGCACTGCACAGAAATTGCATCAGCTTGTCAGGACCTTTACAGATTTGTCTCTGCATTCTATGAGCCTATGGAAACCAGCACACCCCATATCTATGTCTCTTCCCTATCTTGGGCACCAACAGAGAGTTATATGGCAAAGCACTTTTACTCCTATTTTTCAAATCAGCCCCTAATTGCTTCAGGAAAGGCTGATCATTGGAAAAGCATTCTATGGACAGCAAGGGTGCAAGAAACAGTTTTACGTGTTGCCTACTCCCCTGATGGCAGACACATTGTCTCTGGCTCTTCAGACAGAACCATCTGCATATGGGATGTGCTCACTGGGAAGACTGTTGGAAAGCCACTCACAGGTCAACCTGACTTTGTTTGCTCTGTTGCCTACTCCCCTGATGGTAGACACATTGTCTCTGGCTCAGTTGATAAAACAATTTGCATATGGGATGCCCACACTGGGAATGCTGTTGGAGAGCCACTTTTAGGTCATTCAGACAGGGTTTGGTTTCTTGCCTACTCCCCTGATGGCAGATACATTGTCTCTGGGTCTGCTGATAAAACCATCTGCATTTGGGATGCCCATACTGGGAAGGCTGTTGGAAAGCCACTCAGAGGTCATTCAGACATGGTTTGGTCTGTTGCCTATTCCTCTGATGGCAGACACATTGTCTCTGGCTCATGGGACAATACCATCCGCATCTGGAATGCCCGGACAGGGAATGCTGTTGGAGAGCCACTCAGAGGTCATTCAGATGTGGTTTGGTCTCTTGCCTACTCCCCTGATGGAAGACACATTGTCTCTGGGTCTGCTGATAAAACCATCTGCATTTGGGATGCCCACACTGGGAAGGCTGTTGGAAAGCCACTCAGAGGTCATTCAGACAGAGTTTTTTCTGTTGCCTACTCCCCTGATGGCAGACACATTGTCTCTGGCTCTGAAGACAAAACCATCTGCATCTGGGATGTCCAGACAGGGAAGGCTGTTGGAGAGCCACTCAGAGGTCATTCACGTGGGGTTTTTTCTGTTGCCTACTCCCCTGATGGCAGGCACATTGTCTCTGGCTCAGGTGATCAAACCATCTGCATCTGGGATGCACACACTGGGAAGGCTATTGGAGAACCATTCACAGGTCATTCAGATGATGTCACATGTCTTGCCTACTCTCCTGATGGCAGGCACATTGTTTCTGGTTCATATGATGAAACCATCTGCATCTGGGACACAGATATTGATTCAATAGACTTCAAATCATACCTCAGACTTCCTTCAAGGATTTCTGATGATGGATGGTGGAAGAATTCTGCCGGTGAACTGTTGCTCTGGGTGCCTCATGAGTATAGAGAGGCAATTTGTTATAGGTGTGAGATGTGTATCTCGACTCATCTGCCAAGGTATCAAGCAAGGCTAGACTGGCGAAAGCTTGATCAGTTGGGAGGTACATCTTGGTCAGATATCTACAAAGGCAAACAATGATTCAAAGGTGTGTTACTTGCCATAAGGATTGTATGGACACTAACCTTTTCATTGATAATAGTTTGAAGTATGATTCCTGGGTGACTTGTGTGCGGTCCTTTAGCATGATGATTTGTGCCTGTTTGTAATTGATGTTAGTTGGATGTAAAGAATAAAGGAAACTTCGTATATTTTGCTAACTGAATATGATTCAATAACTGAAGCTAAGAAATACAGACAACGTAACAGGGTGAGACGGCAGTAAGATGAGTAGGTATTGCATGTAAGACAATTGGTGCTCGAGACAAAGACAATTAGCGGAGCTCATGTCCGCGCACAAAGTTCTCGGACGAGTTGTATGATTCGAAAAAAGCAGAAAATTTGGAAGGAAAAGAAAAGATAGTAAACCAGAAGCAAGTGCGATACGAAGTTGGAGTAGACAGTAGAAATTACCACCGAGGCCGAGCGATAGACAATTCAAAGATGATACGGCGAAAACATATTCACGAGCAGGTTTAGTTTGATAACTGTTTCGGTATTCAACTCCATGAAATGCGGGGGACGCGGGCGCACGTCGAATCCAAGGTCTTGATACAAAAGTCTGGAATGCCAGCCTACGTGGAGCGACAAGCATCGTTTGCTATATCCTCTATGTCCTAAGCACATTGCGACGCCGATGTGCACACCGAAGTTAAGCGGAACCTAGATTCCCGGAAGCGCTTCTTGAGAGAACTTTGTTTAGCAGGAGTGCATTATGCACCGAAACCAGGAGACTCGGAAGGAACGAGAAGGCGAACAGACAGTATGAACAGCAGAAGCGAAGGCAGGATAGCAATCAAATGAGGAAGGGCACTGATGGATGGATGCGAAGAGGGAAAGGGTGTTTGGAAGCGCGGCGTCAGCGAAGGGATAGTGTGTCATTAGCCGCGTCGTCCCGCACTAGAGTTGGCCGTGCTGCGGAGACTTGCTGCGGAGACTTGCCCAGACAGAGGCACTCCGCAGGCGTCAGTGCTGTGCCTGCTGTGGCATGGGATGACGGGTGAGAAGGCCCACCGTCGGCATCGCACATGTCGGAGTCGGTAAGGCCGAGCCAGGCGAGGCTTCGCGTGCGCGGCGGTTTCTCTGCTGTTGCTACTACCTCCTGGGCGGGTGCCATCGGGTGCGTCGTTCGTCGTTTCGTCGGCGTCGGTCCCGACGCGCTGTGCCCGTTCAGCCGGATGGTATCACCTGCGTTGCACTGTACATGTGATGGGACATCGCGGAGATCGCGTAATGGTCGGGGCCGAGCCGAGAGGGAAAGGAAGAGGAGATGCGCGACGTTCTTCTATCGACAGGGCTTCGAAATCCGCACGAAAAGGTTGGTGGGCAGCGTGAAGCAAAAGGGCGCAGACTGGCAGGAGCAGAGCGCACGGAAACAATCTCTTCGTCTATCGTAGTTGAGCGATGAGATACAATTTCAAGATGATTCACAGCGAAGGCAGCAGCAGCAGCTTCGAGTTTGATAGGAGAGGTCGTGTCATACGCGTGCGGCCAACGTGTGAGCGGACTGCGGAAGCCGTGAAGCGGCGAACGCTGGAGGACACCTCAAAGAGCGGAAAAACGGCGGATATGGCCCCCGCGGTCGGTACTGAGGACGCGCCAGGCGGGCGGCACAAGGAAACGCGAGCGTGCGGGCGGACAGGCGGGGCCCGTATATGTGATGACGGCGCTCGTGCACGTCACGTCGGCCTACTTGACGCACACAGGGGAGGCCAACAGCGAGTCAGATTCCGTGGAAACAAAAACGCGCTCCCGCCTCGCGTCCACAGCGCTCTTGCGCCTTATCGCTCTGCACTCGAGGTCGGGGGTGCTCGGCCGCCCGCCGTCACCCGCACCGTAAGTAGAAACGAAGACGCAGACCCGAGTCTACTTGTGGAGAAAAGCGCCCGTCTGCCGCGCACGCTGCCCGCCTCTTCTTCGTTCGCGCTTCTCTCCCTTTGCCGGTTCTCCACGCGCCACCTCTGCATCCGTTTCGTCGTACCCCAAAGCAAAGCCGTGCGCGAGGACCGGACGCGATCGCCGGTCACACGTGCGGTACGGGGCCTCGAAGCCCGCACGGAGTAGGAAAGCTTGGGCCGTTGGGCGAATGTGTCGCCTAGGGCCGAAGCCGGGAGCGAGGGCGCGGCGGGGGGCAGATCGAGGTGTCGGTGCGCGTGTGCGTCTACGGGCGCGGACGTCAGGGACGATGTTGATATGGATACGCTGTTCGCGCCGTTGAGAGAGTAAAGTACGTAGTTTGTGGGCGAACAATGCTGCGGCTGCGTTGACCGAAGCAAGGATGCCGCCTCCGCGGAAACCTGGACAGGCGCGTTGGTGGCACGTAGGACTTGAGTCCGTCTTTGAAAGGTACCGTCGAGGCTGATTGGATTTGGAACCGGTATCGAGGTGAGCCATGAGCATGCATAATCGGCAAGAGCGAGCGTTGAGAGAAGCCACGGCCGTCGTGGTTGAGTGACGCGAGTTCAATTCAAGCTGTGCGCGAGCGCGTGCAGGCCATATCTCCCTCGAGCGGTTCGCCGCAAGCTCGCACTCTGCCTCCTTCGTTTTGCCTGCGAACCAGCCCTAGAATACGCAGTACAGGCGGCTCGGCATGATCGTCCTGGCTTACACGCCCGAGCTCATTGCACGCTTGGCACTCGCCATCTTCGAGGATACATCTACGGCATTTGAAGAAAGCGAGGCCTTTTGATTAGACGCTACCCATGATAAACCCAAGTGAATAGCAGAAAGCGCGAGCTGCGTGTGTTCGTCGAGAGGTGACTGGGTCAAATTGGAATAGGAATTGGCGAGGATGGAAATCCATGGGATGGATCGGGCGATGACGTTATCCTCGATGCGAACGATGACTCAGCCGTTAACTTTTGTGTCCTGCCTTTTGCACGACCGGCCGTCTTCTGTATCCTAGAAGTCTCCTTGAAGTCTCTTTCGACCGAGACAACAGACTCTTGAAATATCAAATATAATATAAGCAACTGTTGCTAAAAATTTCAAGCACGTCGCGTTTCTCCACTCGCTTTGTTTGCGGACCGTACCCGCACTATACCCATGACCTTAAGACTACCAAGTTGCCTATCGCGCTTCTACTCAAGCATCCGGGCGTGTCCAATTGCCGCTACAAGGCGCGGATTTCTACGTATGCAAGACAAACCAGAGAAATGTCGGTTTTTTGCGGAGAAAATCTAGACTTCGAGCGCCGATTTCGACCTGGATCGCGCTGGTATGTCCATCTATCGTCTCGCGGAGAGCTCAAACATGGTCACGGATTACTTTAGTTGCGCAAGCGCCGGAGGACCACGGGCGCACGAGCTTTTCATCAACTTCGATCGATCCTGCCAATACGAGGGAGGAGAGTTGAGATAAACAAGTCGAAAATCAAAACGTTACGTCCAGCACATGGCGACGCATAGCTAGAGAGTCGAATATCCTCGCAAGAGAACACAGACGGTGGATTAGACGACAATGTTTTAATCTAAAAAGAGCAAAAAAAGGCTTCAATCACGCTTTCTCTCTACTGCTTCCTCTGCTCGCGAAGACCTGCAACACCGTCTGCATGCATTGGTCGTGTTTATTATAGCGGACAGCAGCGCTGGTCACCGGATCGGGGCGGGGTGCTGTTCTTCTCGTTCACGCACCAATGTTTCCGAATCCTCCCCTCCTTCGCCATGTCTGCAGCTCGAAAGAGCGTTCACACCCCTTCATCTGCGCCAAGCTCCTCCCGTCCGTGCTCTTCCTGACCGACTTGGGCTGTGGGTGCGCGTCGAACGACCTGAACGTGGACGTCACGAGCTCGAGCCACTCTGTCGAGACTTGGCCTGTGGAGAACAACGACGATGCGCTGCTCAACGAGCACGGGAAACGGAAATACGCCGTCGTGTGCACGCATTGCCATTACGACCATATTTCCGTGCGTTCATGTCCGTTCCTCGCCTAAATCCGATTTCGATCTGACGCGGCGTCCAGTCGCCCTCGAGCAGTTCGCCCCCGACTCGCCCATCCTCGCCTCCTCCCACTCTCCATCTTTCCTCTCCCCGCGAACCTGCTTCAGATCACGTAGACTCAGACTGAACCGGCCATCTCTCTGCGCATAATAAACAAGCCTCACACCATCCGCCTCGCTGCGCCTCTTCGGCGCTTCCTGGCCATGAGCACGTCCATGACGAACGCGCGCCCCGGAAGGAACGCGACAGTAAGTTGATTGCGACTCTCCGATTCCAACTAAACGAGGCTGCGACTGCGTTGCCAGAAGCATCGATGACACCGTCCCGGAGGTCCAGACAGGCGCGCAGGTTGCGCGTAGGACTTGAGTCCGTCATCGGAAAGACTGTCGAGCGAGTGGTGAACGTATGGGTCAGGTCGTCCTCGAGCAGTCCGCCGTCCGCGCTTCCTCTCCTCGCACTCTGGCTCTTTCATCTTGCCCGCAGTGCTGGCGGCTCGGCATCGCTGTCCTGAGTTATGCGCCCGAGCTCGTTGCATGCGAGACGCTCCCAGATAGTGACGTCATCTCCCGAGATGAACAATGACCCAGCTGATGATCTACACTAACGATGACTATAGCAATATCCTCTTTTTGAACGACAAACGGGTTCAACGCGTTGTCGTCTCGCCAGACATGTTTCCTCTCCGAGACAAGCCTCAGAGCGTATTTCGACAATTTTGCCGCGCTTAACTACTGTCTACGTTGCTCGCGTGATTTCACGGACCCCGCTCGGCTGCAGCAGCACCGCCGGATGGCCGCCGTGCACCGCGGCGAGTACCTCGACGAAGATGCCGTGTATGAGTCTGACGACTCCGTGTCGATGCTCTACTGCCCCCCGCATTCTCTGAAGACGAAAAGGATGACAGTCAACGCGACTCCGCAAACAGCGACGATAGTGACAATGACAGCGAAGACGGGTATGAGGATGAGGATGAGGACGAGGAAGAATTCGGAATTGGAATTTCATTTTCCAGCGAGTCACGGGCCATGCCTGATCCTAATTGGCATTGGTCCAACACTGCAGACAGCGGAGCCCGGTCTAGGACCTTGAATGACTGGGAGTATACAAATCCATCACTCTATACTACGCATGTCTAGCTCTTACAATAGTTGACATGGTCTACGTACTCAATAAATGCTCTGCTGTGTTTTGGGCCTGGTATTCTAGTCAGCTGTAGGAGGGACTGATGTCATGCACCGTCGTCGGGTCGCATTGATGTATTTGTAACGCTGAGCTTTCTCATTGCATGCGTGTCATTGGCAGATAGACCTTCGCTCTGCATCAATCTGAACTATTTTTGGAAAACTCAGGCACATAAATGAATTAACCAGTCTATGGATTTCATCTCAAGGGGCTGACGAGGGCACATAAAGCCTCTGGTTTAGTCTAGCAATTTCATTTCGAGTCTACAGGAAGTCATTTAATGACAAAACATACAAAGTCCTTCATGCGTCAAAGTGGACTTCAGAAGTTCACATATTGATGCATTGGTGGGGCTTAGGATCCTCCGGAAAAGGTTCGGTCGATATTTTCCACTCCGGGTGCGGCATACCGACTGGCATATTCAGGATTGGAAAAAGACTTGGCGAAAGCATGAAGACTTTTTGCCCGGATGAATTATATATGAACTCGAGCATGCTTCTCGCGAGTTTTTCTTTGTCCATGGATCTGTACTCGTCGCAGAGAATGAGATTGACTTTCGTCAGGAAGAGCCCGAGGAAGAATTCGAGTGACTCGTTTATGTTTGCGGGTAATGCGGTAAACATACTTTTGCGGACTGCTTTGAATTCTTCGTCGCTTAATGGTTTTACGTGGAGCTTGAAAGCGCGCTCGACTACGAAATATCCTGGGAGTGTGGAGCATGGTTCAATAGACACGGGCATGGACGTCGCTCTTTGTAAGTTCCCACGGAAGTCCCAGTTTCCAGCCAGGATGAATCTAGACTCAAGATTATTATCCCCCTTTACCAATATCCCCATCTTTCTCACGCCATTGGAGTCTCTCTTCGTGAAGACGACGAGGACGGACCTGGTTGCAGTTGGCTCACTGAATATCATAACCACAACTGTAAGCCCGAGCAAATCATCAGCGTCTATCAGAACTTATCACCTGTTTGACATTGTTATGAATCTTTGTGATGAGGATACATGTAAGTAGAAACAGGTTTTTATTAGTGTGCCGCCATAACATTGCATGCTGTTGCCTTTGCGCACGGAAAGCCTCTTTGGTCATGGGAAGGCAACGCATGCGCCAGTGGTAATTATTGCAAAGCTTCGGAGCATCCATCCTGGAATGCACCGCGACCGTCGCGACAGCGTCGCTGCAAAGTTCTGGAAAACTCGCGGCCGGAGGATCCGGGAGGAATGCAGCTTCGTTACTGGAGTAGCTGCGCCGGCTCGATGACAAAAACAAAATATGTCCGCGCGTGGCGGGGGAAAAGGAGACGGCGGCCAGGCTAATTACGAGACCAAGCAGACGAACTGGTCAGCAAAGAGTCGCCTGACGTTAGCTATCTAGCACATTGAAACCTTCAGGATTCGGCGTCCGGACACTCCAGCGGCCTTCCCGAACTGCATACTACTCCCAGTAATCCATATGGGCTTCGCAACGCCATTCTAGCATATGCAGCAAACATGTCTCGTACATCGCAACAAGCAGCAGTGCCGGCCGAAATGCACCACGCCTGCTTTTGGACGGACGAAGACATACTCCAAAGAAACACAATTGTACATGTATAAGTGGGTTACCCATCGTTTCATACATCCTCGTCGGCACGCGACCGCCATTGATTTCTGCAGCCGACAGAGAGGATCGCGCGCGCTGACCGTCCATTTTGGAAGAGTCCGAGGCCCAACTTCGCCAGTGCAAGCGCGTCAGATCTTTAGCCTTCAAGTCGACAGAGGTTCGAGAAGACAACGTAGTCCTCGTGGAACCAGATGAGTTGCAGAAAGCACGGATCCGGAATACAAAAGACGGACAGGCAGAGCTTTCAGTTTAGCAAAGAGACAAAAAGGCGGTCCCCAGCTCACCGTCCCAGCTTTCTAGAGATATTCGTTAGCTGAGCATTTTACGCGAACGGAGGGGGATCCGTGCGTTTTTACGCATTGCATCGTATCCCTCGCAAAGGCGTAAATGACCTGACGTACGTACCCACAGACAATGAGGGCATGGAGGCGCCACAGCGGTAGAAGGATAGCACATGGGCCGGCGAGGATTCGCGGTGCGCGGCGTTCTCGCTGTTGCTGCTATAGATGGAGACAGATCGGCAGCGGCGGTGCCGGAGGACGTGCGGTTGACGACTAGGCAGGCGACGCTGAGGAGCTCCCTGGAACCCGGAGCTCAATTCCAAACGTTCGTGTTTAGCTTCAGTTCCTTCTCGAGTGGAAGATGGTCGGGAGGAAACCCGAGAGAGGACGTGAGTGACGTCATCCTTTCTACTAACGCATTTACACGCACGCGGGCAGGGCCTCGAAGTCCACATGAAGAGCACGGTGGGCATTGCGAAGCAGATGTAGCGCACGAAACAGTTCCTTCATGTATCGTAGATGAGCGATTAGATACAAATTTCGAGATAATTAACAGCAAAGGTAACAATAGCGAGAGGCCTGCGGTCAACGTGTGAGTGGACTGCGGAAGCCGGGAAGCCGTGAACGCTGGAGGGCACCTCGAAAAGCGGAAAGACGGCGAACATGCTCCCCACGGTCGGCACTGAGGACGAGCGAGGCGATCCGCACAAGGAGGTGCAGGCGGGCGTATGCGCGATGACAGCGTCCGTACACGTCATCGATTCGGCGCACAAAGACGAGGCCAACAGCGCACCGGACTCCATTGAAACGAGGATGCGCTCCCGTCCCGCCTTCATTGAGCTTCCACACCTTGTTGTTCTGCGCTCAAGGGCAGAGGGAGCTTCTCGGCCGACCGCCATCGCCCGTGCCGTAGCCAGAAATGAAAACACAGGATCGAGTTTGCTTTTCCTGCTCGCCGTTAACCCCTCAGCGCGTCGCCGCCGCCGTCGCCGCCGCATCCTCGCGATCCGCTCTCCAAGTAGAGCCCGCGATGCTCAACGCAACTGCCAGCGATGCGCGTTGGGCACGGAAGTTCGAGGTCCCCGCGAAGAGCGCAGTGGGTAACGTGAAGCAAAAAAAAAAAAAAGGGGGCAGGAGCGGGATGCACGAAAGCACGAGTTATGGGCGGGTGCGTCGCCCGTTGCCAAGACCGGGAGCGTGGGCACGGCGGGGGGCGAGTCAAATTGTCGGTGCGCGTGCTTGTGCACCGGTGTGTGCGGATAAGCAGGGAGCGCGGACGTCAGCGACGGGGTCCACAGGGATGCGCCGCTCGCGCCGTCGCGAGACTGAATTAGCCAGTGGGCGATCGTGAGTGCGCATCCGCTCTCTGATGTGTTGAAGACAACATGTGTCTGTTCTGTTGAACTACGACGTGCGCAATCTTGCTGGCGTACAAGGCTCGAAACGGATCCATCGCGATTTGAGCAAATCAAAGCCGCGGCTGCGTCGATCGCGGCATCGAGGGCCTCCATGGAGACAGGGCAGGATGCACGCAGAACTTGAGTTCATCTTCAGAATTGAAAGGGATCGTCGAGGATGACGGAATTTAGGATCAGTTATTTATTGGGCTGAGCATGTCTGATAGAAACATGTAAATATTTTGAGGTAGAGGCAGCAGGAGCAAGCGTTAATAGAAACCATGGTCGTCATCGAGTGCCTCGAGCCCGAGTCCGAGCCGAGCGTGTGCGGTCAGGTCAACGTGCCTTTCATCTCGGTGATCACGCTCAGCTCGTGCTTTCTGCAACTCATCTGGGCTCCGCGTCCGCGAGGACTGCGTGTCTTCTCGAATCTCTGCCTGCTTGAAGGCCCAATCCGACGCATTTGCACATGCGAACTTCGGTCTCGGACTCTTTCAAAATAGACCGTCAGCGCGCGCGATCGTTCCTGTCGGCTGCAGAAATCATAGCGTTCGCATATCGACGAGGATGACGAAGGACCTGAATCAGTGACTTCCATCTATCTGATCCAGAAAAAACGATAAGCTCACCACCGTAACCTTTTGCGGAAGGTCACCGCGTCCAAGAATGCAGTGTGCCGACGCCAGGTCGGACAGTTCCCCGGGCTCCATTGATTCCTGGAGCACCTCGCGCAAAATCTCCATCTTTATCGTTCCAGTCTCGGTTTTGTCTGTGAGCTCGCCGTGGGCGTCGACGCTCTGTGGCAAGCGATGGCGGGTGTGGTGGCGATACTTAAGTCGGCATGTCGAAGTCGGTGGAGGCCGAGTCGGTGCAGGATTCGTGGTACATGCCGCCTTCACTGCTGTTGCTTTGGGCAGACAGACGCCATCGACGGCAGGGGTGTCGGAGGATGTGCGATTGGTGACTGAGCAGTTGCCATCGGCGCGACGCTCGTAGTTTTGTCAGTGTCAGTCCCGACACTACGATGCGGAGTTCGATTCCATTGTGATGAGCGACCCCAGAGCAGTAGTCGCGAATATGAGGGGCTCCCTACGCGCGGACGGCGAGGCGGGCGTGGAGGCCGTGGAAGAGGTGGCCCGCCCAGAGATGACTGGGACGACGGGCGCCGCGGCGGCAGCGACTGGGACCATGACGGGGATCGCAGTCGCAGATACCGAGACGATTATGAGGGAGGAGGGAGAGGTCGCGGACGCGGCCGTGGTGGAGGTTACAATGGCGACCGTTTCGACGACAGAGGTGCGTATGGCGGTGCTCCGCCCCCGCCGCATAATAGCTATGGAGGTCCTGGGCCATCTGGCCCTCCGCAGCAGCAGCGAGATTTGGGCGTGGTAACCATAGCAATGTCGAGTCCAACCCGGGCTGGAGAGCGGGTTCAGAAGTGTCCGAGGGTTAGTTCGAAGGCCTTCACCTGGGGACTGAGGAAAGGAGAAGCGGACAGAACGCCAAGGGAGGCAAGCTGAGGCAGAAGAAGGCGATAATTCTTGTCTCAGACGTGCAAGTTACTTCGCAAGGTGGTCTCCAACAAAATCTTCTGGCTAGAACGCCTCCGTGCGCTGGAACATGAGTATGCACCCGATCCGCCATGTGTTCGTTAGTGATCTCGCCTGGCAAGAACGGCGCACCCTAGTTGTGCGCGCGCTTCGGCGCCAGCGCTGTGTGCAGCCTGCGAATGGATTGCCGCGAACGCTGTCGCGGGTTGCTCAGGTGCTTCAAGGCGCGCTACAGGCTTTCCGGAAAACCTTGTCAGTACGCACTTTTTTTTTCAACTTTTGTGCTGTATCTCCATTTGGCAATAGTTGCTATGTATGGTAATAGTTGCTAAAATCAGTAATAGTTGCTTAATGCGGACACTGCCATTTGCGGGTGATCGGCTCGTGGACACGACAAGTCATGAAAGACTTCAGCAGTACTCATTAATAGAAATCCACAAAGGTATTTCTTGTGTAAAGCGGCAGCGCAGAGGGATCACAAAGATCAGAGGCTTTAGAGTACTTGTGTATTCGTACAGGAGTAGCTGCCCTTATATACCCAAGGGCTACATGATCAGTAAGCAAAAGAGATGTCGCAATAATGATGCGATACAGTGCTGAGCGAGCAACATGAGTAAGACAATAGAAACTGACTAAGAGACCGTAAGTGACCATGAGTAATGCTAATTATCTAATACTCCTCCTCAAACGCGCAATCCGAGTCTTTCGGTGAAGCGTTTGACTTTAACAGGGACAAGCGCCTTGGTAAACATGTCTGCCTCGTTGTCGTCCGTTTTGACGTATTCGAGGTGAATAGTACGCTTGTCGACGTGCTCGCGAATCCAATGATAACGAATGTCGATGTGTTTCGTACGAGGGTGGAATCGCTCCTCCTTGGCCGTGGCGAGGGCCGACTGATTGTCACAGAAGATGGTGACGGGGAGGGTGTTCATTTTGAGGACGTCGAGTAGGATGTCTGCAAGCCAAATCGCTTCTTTGGCGGCATGCGTGAGGGCGACGTACTCGGCTTCGGTGGTGGAGAGTGTAACGATCTCCTGCCGCTTCGATGACCATGAGATCGCGGCGCCGAATAACTTGAAAACGTAGCCAGAAATGGCGTGTCGTCCCTCAGTGGACATGCCGTCCGCATCCGAATATCCAACCAATCCTTGTCCTTCTCCTCCCAAAACTAACCATTGTTCCTTCGTCGCTTTGAGATACTGGAAGACTCGCTTCACAGCTTCCCAGTGGGCGTAGCCCGGGTTCTCCATGAACCGCGCGAGTTGTCCTACAGCGTAGGCGGTATCGTAGCGAGTGACGTCCGTAGCGTATCGCAGTGCTCCTGTAGCGCCTCGAAAGGGTCGCTTCGCCATTTCCTCGATGTCGGCGTCGTTGGTGGGACAGTTGTCCTTCGTTAGTTTTGCATCGGGGAGCATAGGCGTGTTAGCGTCACGAGCGTCGGCAAAACCGTATCGATGGAGGATGGTGTTGATATATGAGAGCTGGCGTAGCATGATCGTTCGTTTAGCGCGGTCGCGCTTGATTTCGATGCCTAAAAGCCAATTAATTTCTCCTCCATCGGTAAACTCTACCTGTTTGCCGATTAATTTCTTTAATTTGGCGAGGTATGCGACGCTGCTCGAAATAAGCGTTAAATCGTCAACATGCGAGAATGTTATTGTCATGGCCCCATCTGGGTGATGACGAAACCAAACCGCATATTCTTTGTTGGCACGACTTAGCCCTGCTGAGGCAAGCGTCTTGCATAATACCTGATACCATCGTCGTCCTGACTGCTTAAGTCCATAAAGCGCCCTACGAAGGCGCAAGACTTGTCCTGGTTTGATGCCGGGCATGGTATAACCAGCCGGCGGACGTGCGTAAATGATTTCGTCGTCGTCGAGTTTGCCGTACAGGTATGCTGACTTGATGTCAATCTGCTGGATCTCCATATCGTGTGCAGCAGCGTAGGCCAATATGGCGCGAACGGTGGCGAGACGAGCGACGGGTGCGAATGTGTCGTCAGAGTAATAATCCACTCCATCGACCTGCGAAAAACCTTGAGCGACCAACCGAGATTTATACTTATCGATGGTTCCATCTGCCCGGCGTTTAGTACGGTGAACGAACCGCAAGCCAATCGTCTTGGCGCCCGGTGGAAGGTCGACGTATTCGAAGACTTCGCGCTGAATAAGAACATTTGATTCGGTGTTCATGGCATTGTACCATTGCGCGGCGTCGGGGCGTTTGTTGACTTGGGCGATGGTGGTCGGGTCGTCTTGGTTGTCTCCTCCTGTGGCTAGCCAGACTTCGGCTGACATAGCCTGTGGTGGAGGGGCGTCTTCATCGTATTCGAGTTGTTGGACACGGCGCGATGCCTTCTTTTGGCGTTTGCCGCGTCCTTCCTCGGTGCTGGTGTCTTCGGGTACGAGCGTTTCGTCTGAACTGGTGACTGGTAGTGTCGTCGTTTGCGGCTCTTCGTCGTTCTCAGGCTCGGTTACTGGGCCAATGTCGACTTCGACTGGTTGCTCCTCCTGAACGTCGGAGGGCTGCAAATTTAGCATTTGAATGTTGCGCTCGGTAGATACCTTGCGCTCTTTCTCCCAGTAAACGCGATGACCTTTCGCTGTTTCGTCAGGTCCAAGCCAGCGGCCTAAGGTGCCGCGGTTGTCGAGCTTTTCAGCTGATTCGAGCCGAATGACGCATCGTTGTCCAAAACGATAAACCCATTGGAGGTTCGGCGGGTGACCGAAGCGTACCTCGTAAGGTGATCTGAAACCAAGCGCCGAGTGCGGTGTCCGATTATAAACATATGAGACGTACTGTAAGCACTCTCCCCACAGCCATGTGGGTAAGTGCGCGCTGGCCAAATTGGCCCTTATTGCATTGAATATTGTGCCATGAGCACGTTCCGCAACTCCATTTTGCTGCGGCGTATCGTGGACGGTGAGGCGGCGAATCGTGCCGTTAGCCTCGAGATACTGGCTGAATTCGCGCGAAAGGAAAGCGCCGTCGTTGTCGGACTGGAGGACTTTGATCGTAATATTGTGCTGAGTTTTAAGCAGCGACTGCCAGCCGACGTATTTTGACATGGCGTCCAATTTCGCGGTCATAGTTTGCATTTGAAGCCATCGAGTTTTGTCGTCCACGATCGTAAGCGCGTAGCGTGCGTGGTTAATTGTCCTAACCTTCGCCGGACCCCAAATATCCATGTGAAAATGGTCGCCGAACTCCTTGGCGAGGGGACTGGTGCGTTCAGAAGGGATAGGCGTTCGTCTGATTTTGCCAAGCGCGCAGGCGAGGCAATCCTTCTCGATATCCTGCTTAGGGTCGAGACGCATGCCGACGAGTTTGCCATCGTTGTTGAGACGGCGAATGTAACCATAATTGATATGGCTAAGTCGACAGTGAATATCGTATAGCGAGAGTAGCGGCCAATCTTTAGACCGCACGTCGGTGTCGGCAGCGTTGGCGTGATGACGGTGCCAGCGAATAGCGTACAAGTCGTTCTGGAGAGCGATGTCGGCGATGATAGTGCCGACCCGGTTCTTGATCCACAAGTGTCCTCGACTAAAGAGACACGCGTAGCCCGCTTTATCGAGCTCCGGGACCGAAATAAGCGTAGAGTGTAAATCCGGCGCATAGCGAACGTCACTCAGCTTCATGACATTCTGTTTGTCCTGGCAAGGGACAGTGACGTCCATGTCTCCAGAATGTGTCGACTCGAAATATTGGCCGTTGGCCGTGCGAATAGTGACGGGCTCCGTGAGCTGGACGTTGTAGAGCCGATTAATCTCCGGCGTAAGATGGAGGGTTGCCGCGGAATCAAAGGCGTCGATGCGGTAAGTTGATGCTGCAGAGGCTTGCTCCTCGGTGGCACACAGCCAGGCGTTGTCGGGTAGCTCCTCGATAAACGCAGCAGAAGCTGATGCGGTCGTCGACTTGTTCTCCTCCTTCTTGTCGTCCTTCTTGTCGTCTTTCTTCTTCGACTTGTCGTCTGTCGCTTCGCTGGCCGACTCGCGCTTTCGCTTTGGCGAAGGACATTTGTTGGCAAAGTGACCGAATCCAGAGCAGTTGTAACATTTCTTGTTGGAATCGTCGGACTTGCCATCGCGCTGGCCATGACCCTGGCCTCCTCCGCGACCACGTCCACCGCGGCCGCCTCGTCCGGATCCTCTGCCACGACCTCCTCCTCGGCCGCGGCCTCCTCCGGAATAATTCGCCTGCTCCTCCTTGCGCTGACCTGACTTCGCTAAGACGGTCTTGGAGGCGGCTTTCGATCGTAATGCGTTTACTACCTCGGTGGCAGTGAAAGCGCGCGTCTGGGGCTGGATCGGTTGCTGGCCGGCCGGTATGTTCTGGTTGATGGCCGCCATTTGAGCGATGATGATCGCATTCACGGTGTCGATATTGCCCTTCAGACTTTGGATGACGTCGCGATAGCTCTCCGGTACCGAGGCCGAGAGCGCATTGATGAAAGTTTCGTCGGATACATTGCGGCCAAATTCCGCAAGTTTACTGCGAACGTCGAGCATTTGATCGATGTGCTTATCAATTCCTTTATCATCATGACATTTGAGTTGGTATAGCTTAGCTTCGGTAACTGCCTCAACGGTCTGGTTAACGACATTATAATCGCGCTCCAAAACCGTAAGGACTTCGTGCGCGTGTTCGAAGGTCATAACCTTCAGGAAAACTTGTGTCGGAAGCTTCCCATTGATCGCAGCGACAAGCTGATCGTCCAGGCTAACCATGGCCGCGTCATTGGCAGCCGGTGGTCCGATAAGCAGGGCTCGGCCGCCTGCTGCTCGAGCGCATTGCCTGATGCGAGCGATCCACGGCCGGTAATTCGAGCCGTCGGGCTTAAGCTGTTCGACATCAGAGAAAACTTTTGCGACTTCAACCATTGTGAGAATTCGACGATAGGTGAGGGGTGGCTGTGCTGGTGCAGTAGCGATAACAGGTGTAGGGATAAATGCGAGGAACTCAGCGAAAATATCCCAATCAAACAGCCAATTAAACGAGTTAGCTTGGTATGCAGCTACACGTGTGTCGAAGTCAACCTGTCTAGGCTGGAACTGGATGAGGTCGTCGGGAGTGTCTTGGAACGCCTCAAGTAGATCGTTTGAGATAGGGATCCACGGGTCGATGGGAGTCCCGGTCTGAGCAAGGTTAAGGCGAGATGTGAGTCGAGGTCGAGAGGTCGTATATGCGAGTGTGACGGTTTGATTGTGACGGATAAGTTTCATAAGCTAAGCGAAGTACGAAGCGCGCCTCAGAGCCCAAGGCTCATAACCTAATAGAAATCCACAAAGGTATTTCTTGTGTAAAGCGGCAGCGCAGAGGGATCACAAAGATCAGAGGCTTTAGAGTACTTGTGTATTCGTACAGGAGTAGCTGCCCTTATATACCCAAGGGCTACATGATCAGTAAGCAAAAGAGATGTCGCAATAATGATGCGATACAGTGCTGAGCGAGCAACATGAGTAAGACAATAGAAACTGACTAAGAGACCGTAAGTGACCATGAGTAATGCTAATTATCTAATACTCATGCCCTTCCGAAAGATCAGTGAAGACATAAAAATGCGTGGCTACATGACAATGGCTATGTTCCTGATGACATCTATGAAATACTTGACTTCTCTGAACACAGTCTTCACAGCTGGCAGCACAACTGTCCACGCGCCGATCACCCGCAAATGGCAGTGTCCGCATTAAGCAACTATTACTGATTTTAGCAACTATTACCATACATAGCAACTATTGCCAAATGGAGATACAGCACAAAAGTTGTGAAAAAAAAGTGCGTACTGACAAGGTTTTCCGGAAAGCCTGTAAACAAAAGGCACCCGCCGTCACTATAAGAATTATTGCTCGACCCGACTGACTGACTCATACGTACGTAGACACCCACCCCACGAGCGTCGCCTAGGGGAGAACGCTGTCTGCACATTGTCATCTGTTTTGGCTTTGATCACCGTAGACAGAAAGTGCGAACGTATACCAGAATATTCATACACTGAGGCGCGACGGTCGCGAATAGGCAAAAACACACAAAGCAAAAATAAAATAAAACAATCCGGCGTCGGCGTCTAATCCAAAATAGGACAATCATACTCATGCGTCCGACCATCGATAGCGCACGACTTACTCCTGACTACCATCGTCTTGCTCTCAAGTCAACCAAGCCTCCCAGTTTCTCGCTCTTCTTTACAGTTCATCATGTCTGAGACACCACAGGAAAACCCGAATCCCGAACAACGGCGGTGAGCTAGAAAGATCCCATTTTTGATAATCTTAATCGCTGAATCTTCGTTTGCGATTTGCACGTAGTTACCTGCATTTGAAAGGTGAGGAGCGCTGCTTTGTGCGAGTCATTTTACTAACTATGTACAGAAATCAACGTGGTCTTCAACAACCGCCGCCCGAACTCGAAAATGTCCGTCAAGATCGAGGTCGCGGGCGAGAAGACCTACCAGTCGCCCGTCTTCGGAAGGAAGAAAGACATCGAATGGAAGTGTGATCGGTGAGCTTTATCTACTCTTACATGCGTTCCCCTCGAAAGCTGACTGTGATGCTTAGTTTCGTCGTCTCTTCTGCTTCCGTCAACGTGACTATCCGGAAGTCATGTCTCCCTACGATGAAAATCACGAAGAAATATTCATCATTTGACGTCCAATTCGGAGCAGACAACATAGGCGAAAACAAAACCGTCGCGCTGCTGGAAGGTAAATATGTTGCTACAATAGTATCGCGACATTGAACTTACGCTACCCGTCAGATCCCCGATTCACTGTCGATTTGGTCTTTGGTGCTTCGCGGGCTGTACGTTTCGTGGTGTATTGGTTTTTAATTGCAAGTTTCTGATCAGGACAAAGCTCCAAGATGTTGCTCGCCTCCTGAGTAAGGAAGCAACGACTGCTCTCGCATCCAAGGTAGTCCTGTTGGACAACATCGATAAGATTCTCAACTTCTCAGAACAAATCATGCGGTTTGCAGAAGCTGTTGCAGAGGTGGTTTTTCCAAGTTTTTTTTTTAAATTCGCGTTGCTCTTAATTGACATCGATTCTAGTTACACCCAATAGCAGGATTGGTGGTTGGAGCCCTTCAGGTCGCTCTCGAAGTAAAATGGTTTCATCTATGTAACTTTGTTTCTCTCATTTTCATTGACTATATAAACAGAATTGCCAGAAGATCAGCAAGTGTCACGATGAGGTTGTTACTCTCATGAAGGAGATGGTCTCTCTGGTCTGTCTGCCTGAACTTGTCAGGGACAGAATAAAGGAGCCTGCCACCAAGGAAGCCATGGATAACTTTTTAGTTCTAGTCAAAGACACAGCTGATGCTCTAACTGAATATGCCTCTCTGTCTGGTACCAGTGAGAGTACATACTTACTCCCTTTGTGGAAAATACTAACAAATGATAGGCTTTTATGCAAGGAATTGGTTTAAGCCCAAGCAGGCTACTTTTACTGATCTGAGGCAGAGATTTACTGCTGTGAAACAGAACATGGATCTGTATCTGGGAGCAAGCACTTATCTTGTTGTTCATGAGACTCAAGGAACTGTCCATGCTACTCATGAAGTTGTTCTCAGTACTCAGGGGGCTGTTCAAGATATTCATCAAACAACAGATAATACCTGTGAGTACTTCATGATCATTTGGTCTGACAGATACCTCTGACATGACCTGTAGATAACCTTCAGCTACTCAATGGGCTTCATCCAGTTCATAAAGCTTATTATGACCCAGATCATTCTTGTTTACAGGGAACAAGGACAGATGTTCTGCATGATATTTGTGACTGGGCCATTTCTCATCAGGAACCACAGACCAAGCTTTTCTGGCTATATGGCATTGCAGGTTCTGGGAAAAGTGCCATAGCTTCATCTGTTGCTTCTTCCCTTCAGAAGGGTTGCCTGGCAGGGTGCTTCTTCTTCAAAAGAGATATTCCAGAATGCAGAAGCCCACAGTACTTCATCTCCACCCTGGCTTATCATCTTGCTAGGGCATACAAACCCTTTGGGGATGTTGTATTGCAGGTCCTTCAGGATGACCCAGATATTGCAAACAAAGCAGTTAGACTGCAGTTTGAAACCCTGTTTTCAGGTCCACTTTCTAAATGCAGTCAGATCTATCCTCCAAAGCCACTTATCATAATTGTTGATGCTTTGGACGAATGCCAGGATGCTGGTAGTGTTTCTGCATATCTTGCACAGCTTGCAGGTCTTGTCTCCTGGCTCAAAATCTTTGTCACCAGCAGACCTCTCCCAGACATACACAGAGGATTTGATCCAGCTGCTTCTTTCATGAAAAAGTTTGACCTTTATTGTGCAAATGCACATAGTGATATTCTGCAGTATACAAAGGCACAGTTACTGCAGCTCATTGGAGATGATGATGCCAACTTTGTAAAAGGGATGGCATTGGCTTTGACAAAGAAAGCCTCAGGGCTTTTTATTTGGATCAGCACTGTCTTTCGTTTTATCAGTGTGAAGCTTAACAAGCATGCTGTCTTACAGCAGATTCTTTCCTCAGACCCAGCTCAGAACCCAGAAGCAGAGTTGGACAAGCTTTATACCACTGTTTTAGCCAGTCTTACCCAGGGTGACCAGGATAATATTGTTATAATCCAGTGGATCCTTGGTGTGATCTTTGCCACAGCTAGGAACAGACCACTTTCCTCTGCTGCACTTGCAGACTTCTTATCCAATCACTCCAATGAGCTCATTCCTGCCAATGTCTTGTCAACAGTCATAGACGCCTTGCAATCTGTCTTGTATAAAGACTCAGCATCTGGTGGTTCTATCCGTGTCTGTCATCCATCCTTTCTTGACTTTATAGGTAGTAAAGACCGTTCAGGCCAGTTCTGGATGGGTCCAAAGGATGTTGACTCTCTCATGGCTACAAGATGCCTACAAATTATGCAGTCTGATCTGAAATTCAACATATGCAATCTGGAGTCATCCCATATCATGAACACAGACATTACAGATCTCCAAGACAGGATTTCTACATACATCCCTCTGTCACTTCAGTACAGTTGTTTATACTGGATGAATCATCATTCCAGGTCAAACCTAGATTTGACAGACCAGACTGTATGGACATTAGTCAAAGAAGTGCTATGTGAGCCAAGGGCTTTATTTTGGCTTGAGACTCTAAGCTTGTTGGGCCAGCTGAACTCAAGCATAGACATATTGACACAGTCTTCCAGTTGTTTTCAAGTAAGCTTAACATATGACTTGATTCATTGTATCCTACTCACAAGTATCTTTTACAGCACTGCACAGAGATTGCATCAGCCAGTCAAGATCTTTACAGATTTGTCTCTGCATTTTATGAGCCAATGGAAGCCAGCACACCCCATATCTATATTTCTGCCATGTCTTGGGCACCAACAGAGAGTTATATAGCAAAGCACTTTTACTCATAGTTTTCAAATCAACCTTTAGTTGTTTCTGGAAAGGCTGATCATTGGAAACATATTCTATGGACAGCAAAGGCACAAAGCTGGGTTTCATCTGTTGCCTACTCTCCTGATGGCAGGCATATTGTCTCTGGCTCATGGGACAAAAGCATCCACATCTGGGATGCCCAGACAGGGAAGGCTGTTGGAGAGCCACTCAGAGGTCATTCAAGCTGGGTTAGCTCTGTTGCCTATTCCCCTGATGGTAGACACATTGTCTCTGGCTCAGAAGATAAAACCATCTGCATATGGGATGCACACACTGGGAAGGCTGTCAGGGAGCCACTCACAGGCCACTCAGACAGAGTTCTGTGTGTCACCTACTCCCCTGATGGCAGGCACATTGTCTCTGGCTCATGGGACAAAAGCATCCACATCTGGGATGCCCAGACAGGGAAGGCTGTTGGAGAGCCACTCAGAGGTCATTCAGACTATGTCACATCCATTGCCTACTCCCCTGATGGTAGAAACATTGTCTCTGGTTCTCATGACAAAACCATTTGCATCTGGGATGCCCACACTGGAAAGGTTGTAAAAGAGCCACTCACAGGTCATTTACACTGGATTCTGTCTGTCGCCTACTCCCCTAATGGGAGGCACATTGTCTCAGGCTCATGGGACAAAACCATCTGTGTCTGGGATGCCCAGACTGGGAAGCCTGTTGGAGAGCCACTCACAGGCCATTCAGACTGGGTTTGCTCTGTCACCTATTCCCCTGATGGCAGACACATTGTCTCTGGCTCAAATGATAAAACAATTCGCATATGGGATGCTCACACTGGGAAGGCTGTAGGAGAGCCACTCACAGGTCATTCAGACTATGTTTTGTCTGCTGCCTATTCCCCTGATGGCAGATACATTGTCTCTGGCTCTAGTGACAAAACCATCTGCACCTGGGATGCCCACTCTAGGAAGGCTGTTGGAGAGCCACTCAAAGGCCATTCACATGATGTCAAATGTGTTGCCTACTCTCCTGATGGCAAATACATTGTCTCTGGATCTTCTGATAAAACCATCTGCATTTGGGATGCCCACACTGGAAAGTCTGCTAAAGAGCCAGTCATAAGTTGTTCAGACTGGATTCGCTCTGTTGCCTACTCCCCTGATGGCAGACACATTGTCTCTGGTTCAGATGATAAAACCATCTGCATATGGGATGCACACACTGGAAAGACCATTGGGGGGCCATTCACATGTCACTCGGCTAGGGTCTTGTCTGTTGCCTACTCCTCTGATGGCAGATACATTGTCTCTGGCTCTCATGACAGCACCATTTGCATCTGGGATGCCCACACTGGAAAGGTTGTTGGAGAGCCACTTAAAGACCATTCATATGTTGTTACTTCTGTTGCCTACTCTCCTGATGGGAGGCACATTGTCTCAGGCTCATGGGACAAAACCATCCGTGTCTGGGATGCCCAGACTGGGAAGCCTGTTGGGGAGCCACTCATAGGTCATTTGGACAATGTTTTGTCTGTTGTTTACTCCCCTGACGGCAGACACATTGTCTCTGGCTCTCGTGACAGCACCATTTGCATCTGGGATGCCCACACTGGGAAGGTCATAGGAGATCCACTCACAGGTCATTCAACCTGGGTCTGCTCTGTTGCCTATTCCCCTGATGGCAGACACATTGTCTCTGGCTCATTGGATAAAACCATTCGCATATGGGATACTCATTCTGGGAGGGCTGTAGGAGAGCCACTCCGTGGTCATTATGAGTCTGTCAATTCTGTTGCATACTCCCCTGATGGCAGACACATTGTCTCTGGTTCAGATGATGGAACAATCTGCATCTGGGACACAGATTTTGATTCAGAAGACTTCAAATCAAACCTCAGACATCCTTCAAGGATTCCAGATGATGGTTGGTGGAAGAATTCTGCAGGTGAACAGTTGCTCTGGGTGCCTCATGAGTTTAGGAGGATGATTCATTATAGGTGTGAGATGTGTATTTCAACTGAACTGCCAAGGTATCCACCAAGGCTAGACTGGAAAAAGTTTGATCAGTGGGGAGGTACATCTTGGTTAGATATCCATATAGGCAAACAATGATTTGAAGGTGAGTTACTCACTATAAGGATACCTATTGGCTCACTGACCTTTTCATTTTTAATAGTTTATAGTATGATTCCTGGGTGACTTGTATGTGGACCTCAAACATGAGGATCTGAGGCTGTCTGCATTTGATTATAACAGAATGTCAAAAGAATATAGAATGTTTTTTATATGCTCTTAACTAAATACCCTTAGAAGCTGAAGACGAGAAATACAGTCAGAGTAACAGGAAGAGACAGGAGCGAGCTGAAAAGATATTGTGTGTAAGACAGTTGGCACTCAACATAAAATCAATCAGCAGAGCAGAGGGGTGCTTATGGGATGAATATCCATGTACAAATTTCTCGGACGAGTTGTGTTATTCTAAGCGAAGCAGAAGATTTCGGAAGGAAAATAAGAAGTTAGTAAGCTAAAAAAGCGTGTAGACAGTAGAATAGGAGCACATGAGTTTTCTGGATAATATAAAAGGAGGGCAGTAACGAAATACGAAACAGAAGTATTAGCGGAACCGAGCAATGATACCTGGACTCTGGTCTACGCACTGATATGAGCCATGATAGCTGTTTCTGTACGCGGGAGCACGTCAAATTCAAGGTTTTAATACAGGAGTCTGGTATGTCAGCCTGCGTGGAGCAACAAACACCGTCCGATACATCCCAATCCCATTGCGACGCCAGTGTGCAAACCGAAGGTAAGTGGAAGCAGGATCCACAAGTGCATTACCCATCTGGACCAGGAGACCCGGAAGGAGCGAGAAGGCGAACAGACAGCGCGAGCAGCAGATCCAAAGCAAAATAGCAAGCATGTGAGGAAGTGGGTTGATGGACGGGCGCGAAGTGGGAAAGGGGTGTTTGGAAGCGGAGCGTCAGTGAAGGGTTGTCATCAACCGTGTCGTCCCACGTCAGAGTCGGCTGTGATGCGGAGGCTTGCTTAGACAGAGAGCGAGAGGTAGCGCGCACGCGGAGCTCCGATGGTAGGCTGTGTGGCGGCCGCGCTTTAGCGTGTCGGTTGGGCACGCAGTATGAGGGCATGGCCTTTTGACGACATAGGCAATGGTGTACCGAACGACAAGGTCGCCTTCGGGTTGGAACGCCATCGATTTACAATTTGTATACTGTGTTGCCCACATAAAGCATGCGCTCGCCCGCGTCGCACCGTATGAGCTCGTCGGGGCATGCGGCCGGACGAGGCGCAGGGCGCACGAGGAGGCGCGGGTGAGCTCGTCGGGGCGAGATGCTCGAGGGCGACTGGGTACTGCGTCAGCCCAGAATCGAATTGCGCGAAGAAAAGACATGGACGCACAGATGTAGTCATAACGGCTATGTGTGCACACAACGACGTATTTCCGTTTCCGTTTTTTTTTTTTTTTTTCGCGCTCGTTAAGCAGCGTGTCGTCGCTATCCTCCACAGACAAAGTCCCGACGAGCTTGCGCAAGCTTGCGGCGTCCACGGCCGGGTTGTCCGATGCGCCCCTGAAGCCCACATCCGAGTCGGTAGAGGATTCGCGGTGCGCATCGCTCCTTGCTGCTGCTGCTGCTGCTGTTATCGGTAGAAACACGGAATTCGGTTCGATACGGGACCGGGCCGGAAGGAGAGGACACAGTGTCATCATCCTTCATTCTATCGCTCCACCCGACGCTAGACTGTCCGAACGTGAATAGGGTCCGGAGGAATAGGCGCAAATTTTTCTTTGGATATCTCCGAGTTCGGGGTGTCATGCGCAAGGCGGTGGAGAAGCAAATTCAACGATTCATAATGCTCGATGAGATCTGACAAAGTATCACGTTGCTAGTAGTGCGTCGAATGATGCTTTTGCTTGCGGTAACTTAGCCGGGGGAGGGAAAGACTCAACAGGGCAATGCCCGGTCCGCTCGAGCACCGGACCGTAAAGCTTGTCGAGTCTATCCTCGATGCTGCGGGCTACCAGCATATAGGAAACGCGGAATATCACACACTCGGGCAGACGGCCGCCCCTTTGAGAGACGTATTTGGAGAGGATGCTGCCTAGATCCGCGATGCCGGACATGGTCGCATCTGAGGACAGCGCACTTGAGTGGAGCGAGCAAACGGTCTAGCCACTGCTCGAGAGAGAAGGGACTATATCTGCGTCGTCTCCAGGACCGTCGTGCTGAGAACAAGCCGCCACGAAAGCCCGATAGGGAGGCGTGCGTCCATGCTGAAAGGATGCATCGGGGTATTCCTACGTCATTGGTGCATCGTCTGATTCATAAGCGCCGAGTAGAAGGCCGCGTCAGATGAGATGGGACGTACGTGCGATATTGACCTGTCATCGTTTGCGGATGCATTATGCGGACGAAAGCCATTGAAAGGGGCGGCGACGAAAATACAGAGGTTTCCTATGAGGTGGTCATATGGTGCGCGCAGTCGGCGACGTGTGCACGAAGGCGACACGAGGTGCGATGTTTGCGTGACATTTCGCGTGGACCGTATTGTGCCTTCTTAGGATTCTCAAACTCTGATGCACACGTACTTAGCGGCCTGCCATAGAAACACTGCTCGTGGAAGTCTTCGAGGCGACTTACGTTAGAATTACCACAAGCTACTACAAGGTGTCCCATACGGCACGTCATGGAAAATGAATGATTCTGTGAGAAGCAATTTAGCGAAAGGTTTTCGGTGCAGATTTAATCAAGTTCGAGAACGACCCTTTGAGATGACGGCTCGTATCGATCCAGATCCGAGCCTAACAATAGCGGTTGAGGGAATAGAAATCGCAGAGGCGGCTCGCCCTCGTGGGTTGTGAATCGCGAATCGAGACGTCAAAGCGGTGGCTTCTCAGATTCTTGCCGTCTACGGACTGCGCCACCAGCGATGTCGAAGCAGCGCCGGGGCGATCTGCGCTGTCTAACGGCGACGGCTAAACGGAAGTGCGAACGCAAAAATGTAAATCATCTCGATCTCGGAGCGGCGGCCTTAAACGAAAAGTGAAACGGACCTGCTTTCGAATTGAGTTGAGGCGAGACGTCCGGATGGTATCATCATCATGCTATGCTATGGAATGCAAACCGCCGGATTAGGGATGCAAAGAACGTCTAAAGAGGGATGCTGCCGCTGCCGTTGTCGATAGGGGCAAGCGAGTCGGACTTTAGCCGATAAGATCGCCACTGGTGCATTCCAGAGAATAAAGAGTAAACGCTCGACAGCAGCTATAACTTTCAAGCAAAGAGAGAAAAAAGAAAAGAATAAATAAATAAAAAGAAACAAGAGAGGTTGTTGTGTTGTGTTGTCGGCAAGGACTCGGCAAGAGTCAATATTTGTTCTCCGCTGTGATGGCCCACATCGGTATTTCGCGTAGCGGGTTCCTCTTCAGTTTTGCTTCCGCCACACGAACACACGCCAAAATGTAAATCTATCCCTTTCTTTATCTCGCTGATCCTTCTGACCCTCCGAAAACCCACAGGCCGCCTCTCTCCGCGGCATCGCCCTCGTCGTCGTCGACGCACCCGCCCCCGGCGCCCCTGTCGTCCAAACACCGCCCCGGTCGAGCGAGCGAGCCCGAGAAGCCGCGCCGATCTCGCCCATCAGCAGCAGCGCCCGCTCCCGCAGCACCTTCCAGGACGTCGAAGCCGCACACAGCACGCACTCTAACAGCGGCGGCGGCCACAGCCACACCCGGCGCGGAGCCACGCAAGAGCTCGCGCCTCCTCGCCAAGCGCAAGCACGTCGATGGCCCCGATCTCGATCCCAATGTCGAATCTGCCTCTGACAACGTCGCTGGCGCGGCGATAAGCGTCGACGGAGGCGCCGTCGTCCCGTCGAGCCCGGCTGCGCCCCGCAAACGCCGGAAGACACTCCCTGCTGTCGGACACAAGCTTGTCGACGACGACGACATCGTTGGGTCCCGGCGTCTGTCTCTGCCTGAACCCCTACCCCAGACCCAGTCGCGGCACAGCGCGCGCCTCGAAAACAAGCGCAAGCGGCCCAGCAACAGCGATGACCTTGTCTTCGAAGGTGAAGATGCTGATGACGGCGACGATGACGAGTTGTCGAGCAGGAACGGCCGTCCGCGGGCCTTATCGAGAGGTGCGAAAACAATAAGAAAAAATTTCTGCCGTCTGATCGGTGTTTACTAACCTTCGATGTACAGGCCCTCTGCTTGCGCGCAACTCTCCGCAAGCGCAGTCCCCCTCGCCCTCGCCGCGCACCCATGCGAAGAAACGGGCCAAGGTCCCCGTCGGCAAGGCCGCGAAGGCCGCCCCCAAAGCTGAGGACGAGCCCAAGTCCCCGCGCGTCTCCGTCGAGGCCGACAGCGACGCCTCGGACGAGACGCTCGTCGACCCCGTATCCACCTCCAAGAACCCGCTGAAAGCCAGCGATGACTCCGAGATCGAGATAAGCCCCCCGCTGAGCCCCGTCTCGCCCCTCAGCGAGCTGTCGGAGTCCACAGACGAGCGCGATGTCGCGATCGACGACGCTATCGTCGTCGACGCCGCTGTTGAGAAGCCCAAGACGCGGAGCGCACCGCTGTTCCCCGCATACGCGACCCTCGCGCGCTGCTCAGTCACACCCATCATCGTCGTCGACCCGCCCTCCCCTCCCTCCTCCCCCTCCCCGCCTCCATCGGCGCTGCGCCCCCGCGCGCGCAGGCGCGAGATGCGGCACATCTACGCGTACCCGCCTCCCTACGCCTACGGCATCGACATCGAGGCGCTCGTCGCATGCACGCTCCCCCATCCTCCCCCGCAGCACACGCACCTGCACCCGCGCCTCGCGCCCGCGCTGCTCGGGCTGCTCGGGCTGGGCCTCGGCCTGCGCGTGCACCAGCGCCAGGCGCTCTACGCGCAGCTCTCCCCGCGCACGCTGGCCCCCGCGCGCGTCCCCGCGCTCATCGCGCTGCTCGCACGCGACCTCGGGCTCCGGATCCGCGCGCGCCAGCGGCTCCTGCTGCAGCTCCCCGGCGCGGCGCGCACGCGCCGCATGAGCGCGGGCGTTGCGATCACGCTGGAGCGCCTGATGGGCTTGGGCCTTGCGAAGCGGATTAAGAAGAGACAGCGGAGGAGCGAGAAGGGCCGCTGGAAGAAGAGGGGGAAGAGGGTGGCGAGGCGGTGGGTGACGGGGAAGGCAAGGGAGCGAAGGGAGGCGCTGGCGGAGCCTGAGTCCCAGTCCGAGTCCGGATCCCAATCCCAATCTCAGTCCCAATTACAATCTCAGTCGACAGCCGAACCGGCGATCGGAGATGACGCCCAAACGAGCGAAGCGCAGGAAGTAGAGCTAGGGCTGCAGGTACATCTGCAAGCAGACGACGCGGAGGCAGAACAAGACCAAGACCAAGACCAAGAGACAGAGTCGGCGGACGGCGACGTGGCCGTACGCGAGACATATGTCCCGCCCGCACTGACCTGCGCCGTGCCCCGCGCGTACGCCCCGCGCGCGCCGAGCAGGCTGCGCCAGTGCGTGACGCGCGTCGAGCCGCGGCTCTCGCCGCGAGCGTCGCGGGTTTATGGGTCGTCTGGCGCAGGGCGTGCGTCGGATTTGACTTCGTCTTGTGGATCGTCTTCGGGCGCGAGCTCCGGCTCTGCGTCTTCTTCGGTGCTTTCATCGGAGACGGAGCAGCAGCAACAACAGCAGCAGCAACAGTCCCCTCCGCCGGCGGGCGTCGTCTTCCCGAAGCAGCACGTGCAGCGCTGGCACCTGCGCCACGCGGACCGGCGCATGGAGCCGCCCGTGTGGAAGTGGGCGAGCCTGAGCCGGGTCGAGCAGTTGTAAGTCGCATTTCTTCTTTCTTCACTCCTTTTTTTTTCGGCCTTTTCGTTTTCATTTGATAACTTCCGGACGTATAAACTGACTTGATTTTCATCTACTCTTTTGCGCAGGTGCCAAATGTATGGCGTCGACGCCGTGAAGGCCGTCATCGCGAACGAGGTGGCCGCCTACCACTCTCCCCCCTCCTCCCCTTCGTCATCGTTCAGCTCTCCCTCTCATCTCTACCCCGGCTCCCACCCCTCACTGGCAGAGGACCCTGATGCAGACGGGGAGTACGAGATTGACCTCGAGTACGAAGCCGGTGCGAACGCAAACGCGAGTGAGCTAAGCTACGAGGCGTTCGCCTCTGGCTTGAGCAAAGAGGACCTGGAGAAGGAGAAGGCGCAAGAGGCGGAGCGCCCCGCGCTGATCCCGATGGATCAGCTCGACCCCAGCCAGTTCACGGAGGGCGTCGAGGGCGTGGACTACAGCCCCGTCTCGGACTCGGAGTCTGAGGACGAAGGCGCCGGCGAGTTTGATGCGTTTGCGTTCGATGAGGAGGATTGGGACGACGATGCTTTGGATATGGATATGGACATGGATGTGGACGTGGACGACTTTGATCTTGACGAGGCCGTTTTGAAGGGCATGGACGCAGATGGCTCTAGCGACAGTACTTCTGACTCGAGCGAAGACGGGGATGGGGAGGACGGGAAAGAAGGCGAGAAAGAAGGCGAGACGTCCTTCCAGCTCGACGTCGCAGCCTCGCCAGCCAACGAAGACGATCTCGGGGGAAAACACATCACGTTCCGCGCGTCCCCCGCTGATTCGCCCACATTGTCGGCTTCTCATAGCCCGTCAGAAGGCTACTTCAGCCAGCACGACGCGCATAGCGTGCACGGCTCGCCGCCCCCGTATGCCTACGCACACCACTTCCCTCAGACGTCGTACGCCGCCCCGGAGCTCCCGCGGCTGAGCCACATCCCCGCGCTTTGCCTGCGCGAGGCGCTGCAGCCCGTGCGCGGGCGCGGGACGCCCGATTCAGGCGCAGGGCGGCGCGCGTGGCTCGAAGCGGCGAGCGCGGTGGACCGCGAGCGCGCGGCGCGTGCCGCAGCGGCGAGCTCGGGCGTGCGCCTGCAGCCGCTGCAGCCGCTCCCGCCGCCGCTGGGCATGGACCTGCCCATGCCCGCGGACGCGCTGCCGATGGCGCCGCTGCCCGGCGCGCTGGACGCGGACGCGCTGGCGCACCCGGCGCACTTCGACGCGGCGCTCCCGGAGAACATGCTCTGGGGCCTGCTCGGGTTCAACTTCGGCATGGGCGTGGGCATGAGCGTGGGCATCGGGATGGGCATGCAGGGCGCGGGCGCGCCCGCCGTGCCGATGCACGAGGACTTTGGCTTCGGCGCGTACGGCATGGACGCCCCGCCCGTCGTCCCTGTGCCTGCGCCGCCTGCGCTCGGGTTTGTCATGGAGCAGGGCGCGGGCGCGGCTGGCGGGATGGACATGGGCATGGGCATGGACCTCCTCGCGCCGTATGCCGCGGCTGCTCCCCCTCCGTCGCCCGTGCCTGGCGCTTCGACGAGCGAAATCGCGAACGCGTTTGGCGAAAGCATGGAGGGCGTGCCTGGCGCGCAGTCGTCGGGTGTGATGAACGACGTGGGGGCGTAGCGCCTTTTGCGCGCGGCGCCCGCTTCTTTTATTGGATGTGTTTTGTATATCTTACTGCTAATTATTGCTCCATCGATTTCTTATTGCTGTCGGAAACAAGTTATGTGCTATGTGTGTGTACAACGTCTCCCCCCACCACCACCCTCGTCCCCACTTCATGCCTCTCACGCGCCTGATTCTCCTTCTTCTGTTTCTTTTTCTTCTTTTTTTTTTCTTTGTCTGTTTTCTCGTTCCTCAACTACCCAACCCCGACTCGGTCCGCAATCTTATACGTTTTTATCTCATCCCCGTCCGCGCCGCTCTCCTGCTTGTCTGTCCCATCGTGTTCTCATGAATCCCTCCTCTCTGTTTCTCCTCTTTTAAACTTCGCTGCTCTCGACTCATCTCACCGCGTCTCATGTCGTGCTACCGCTGCTGTGCTCTTCGTCTCTTTTCTCTTTTTCTTTTCCTTACTCGTACATACTCACACTTCCTACTTCTCTTCTCACTCTGTTCAGGTCGTTTACGTGTAAATACAGGATGCATATGGAGTCTGGAATATACAGGGCACGTCAAAATCATAACTTGCGCACCGATGAGAACATGGTCAGCCGGGATGTATATGTTTCCAAATGATAAAAGAGAACCCGATGTGAGTAGTGTCGCGGCTGTCGCCGTCTTCTTCCTGACTATCGACGAAGTCCGCTGATGATGGGGAGGGCTCGAGTATTCAATCCCTTCCTCTCATCTCGTTGCCGTCCTATCCATCTGTGAACTCAGGCCCAACACGGCCCCGGTTCCTTGCTACGGCAAGCCGCGGGACTGGTACATTGATACCATCGAAGGTGCTACAAGCTTAACTGGAAACCAAAAGTACAAGAGAAGTTCGCATGCTCCGCTTAGTCTCGAGCTCTCGGTGTACTCCGCGTCGGACGAAATCACGGAGCCAACTGCCATGCCACAACGTCGACAGTGAAAGCAGGCGGCAAGTGTGCTGACGGACTCGCAGTCGCAGGGACTGCTCGTTCACGGAGAAAAAAGCAGAAATCTAGAGAAGTGTCGCGGTGTGGTGCAGATATCAGATTTGCAATAATGAATTTTGCTGGAAAACGAGGTGAAGGCCTGTCATGTGAAGAGGAGCAGTTCTTAATCCGAATCAAGAATTTTAGTTACGGCCTGGGCGCGCGAGGTGGATGGAGCGTCTGGAGAACCGGGAGTCGCTGTTTTCGCGGCCCAGAAAGCAGACGACGCCCCACGACTGCGTGCAGCTGGCGCAAAGCCGCGACGAACGCACGCGTTCGTGGTTGTCATTCTCCGTTGCGCCTAGGCAGGAACTCTAAGTCGGCAGAGACCAAGAGAGATATCAGAGCAGACAAGCTGCTTTTCAAGCGGACGCCATGCTGCAAAACTTGGAGATGCTGCAGAGACGAAGACGAGCACGAACTGCCAATGGGTGTGGTCGAGACGAAGATGAAGCACGCGTCGACCGCGCATGCATGACTTCGACTAAAACAAGACGGCACCTCCTCTCAAGTCAACTTCTACTGTACGATATCTCGAAATTGTATCTGACGGGCTCAACTGAATGGAGAAGCGATTTCAAATACTATCATACTCAACGGTCCGTTTTAAATCTGGAAGTGACCTCAAGGCCTTGTGCTCTTCCTGCACACCTGTCGAGGCTGTCATCGATGCTTCAGTCGACGCAGTCGCCGTTTTGGTTCATAGAAGTCGAAAAGTTCAAGATAAACAACGAAGTCGAGCCCTGTGCGTCTAGCGAACTCTTGAAGCTTGCGGGCCAGCGCGATAAAGTACTTGTTGGCTTCGACGCTTCCAGAGCGGACCGCAACCCTCGTGCGCTGCTTGTTCATATTCCCAACCTGTCGTCTCCCCGTTTCCCCTTCTGCCTATTTCTTACTGTCGCACCCATGCAGCGGGACATCTTTATGCACTTGGCCACCCGCATCCTCCTTATCTGCGGACACGGACACTTATCAAACCAGTGGCCAGACTTGAATACATTCTGTTACCTTTATTCTCATGTCTCACTCAGTCTCACTCACGCTTGCGCCTACTCATTTCTCTGCAGACATCCATGCTCGTACGTCAAGTGCGCGCCGGCACCTCCATTTGACTCAGTATTCTCCTCGAATGACATAGCTACCAAGGGTTAGTGCAGTCAAGTGCGTCATTCCCACCTGCCTGTATGTCTGTCTCGCACTGCTCATCACACTCTGCATGCGGACGTCGGGCCTTCACGCACTCCAGCATGAAAGGCTTTCTTGCTCATTCTCTGGCATTGAGGATAGTGATTCATGTCATGGCACAGCGCAATAACCAGCTAACATTTATCCGGCCCACTAATATTTTTTGTCTTGATTTATCTTGACATGGCAAATATGTGTATCCAGATCCGAACTCAAATTTAATCAGCTACAGAATACAAGAATTGCTTGTTAGATACTCTATGTATCATAACAAAATGCCTTCAAATCGCAGTGACCCTATGAACTTCTGCCCAAGATGAACCGCCCCATACATCAAGCTTTGACCAGTCCAGCTTTGGAGTATACCTTTGCCGATTTCTTGAAATGCATATATCACTCCTATCACATATGATACCTCTATACTCATACGGCACCCAGAGCAAAAGATCACCTTCAACATCTCTCAACCACCCATCATCTGAAATCTTATTCTCTGGAAGTCTCTGGCATGATTGAAAGTCCTTTGATTCAATGTCTACATTCCAAATATGGATGCTTGCATCACCTGAACCAGAAACAATGTGCATTCCATCAGGAGAATAGGCAACAGACATCACAGAATCTGAATGACCTATGAGGGGTGCACCTATAGCTTTATAAGTATTGGCATCCCAAACACAGACTGAGCCACGTGTTGAGCCAGAGACAATGTGTGTTCCATCAGGGGAGTAGGTAGCAGAATAGGCTGTGTCTGAAAGACTTCCTACGACCTTCCCACTCTGGGCATCAGTGATGTAGATGCCAGTGCCATAAATCTTGTACCGTTCTGAACTTGAACAACTTGAAGATAAAATATATTTGCCATTAGGGGAGTATTCAACAGAGGAGACAAAGCCCACATGGATTCTGGATGACTGTTTCACAGCTTTCCCAGTCCCCACATCCCAGATACAGACAGTGCCATCTTGTGACCCAGATGCAATGCTACTTCCATCAGGAGAGTAGGCAAGAGAAAAGACTCGACCTCCCCCTCCAAACTTCTCTGTTACAGCCTTTCTTGACTGGACATCCCATATACAGATGGTGCTGTCTCCAGAGACAATATACTTCCCATCAGGAGAGTAGGCAACAGAATTGACTCTTAGGATATCAGAGAAGTAGCCTTGAGCATAGCTATTAGCATATACTTGTGAAGGTTTTCTTGGTGGCTCTCCTTCAATCTTGCCTGTCTGGGGATCCCAGATACGTATGGTTTCATCACTTGAACCAGAAACAATATACTTCCCATCAGGGGAGTAAGCAACAGAATTCACCCATGAATTATGACCCCTGAAAGGCTTTCCTACAGACTTCCCAGTCTCTGCTTCCCAGACACAGATGGTCATGTCTCCTGAGCCAGACACAATGTGCTTTCCATCAGGGGAGTAGGCAACAGATACAACACTTTGTGAATGACCCACATGTTGCTCTTCTACATTCCTGGTCTGGGAATCCCAAACACAAATAATTCCATCACTTGAGCCTGATACAATGTACCTCCCATCAGGGGAGTATGCAACAGATCGCGGTGCTGAACGAGCTCTAAATTTCCCCACTAGATTGCCACTCTGAGAGTCCCAGATGCAGATAGTGCAGTCATTTGAACCAGAAACAATGTGACTTCCATCAGGGGAGTAGGCAAGAGAATCAACCCATCCCAGATTTTTTGTGGATAACTCTTTTATGATTTTGCCAGACTGAGTATTCCAAATGCAGAGTTTGCTAAATAAGCCAGATACAATGTGTCTCCCATCGGGGGAACAGGCAATAGACAGGACATAATATGAATAGCTTGTAAGTGGTTCTCCTATAAGCCTTCCAGTCTGTGCATCCCAAATATGGACAGATTTGTCTACTGAACCAGAAACAATGTGCTTCCCATCAGGCAAGTAAGCAACAGAAAGAACAATGTCTACATGGCCTGTAAGTGGTTCCCCTACAGAATCCCCAGTCTGGGAATCCCAGATGCGCACAGTCTGATCCTCTGATCCAGAAACAATGTGCCTCCCATCTGGGGAGTAGGCAACAGACCTGACAGAATGTAAATGTCCTTTCAGTGGCCCCACTATAACCTTCCCAGTATGGGCATCCCAGATGCTGACAGTTTTCTCATCTGAGCCAGAGACAATGTGCCTGCCATCAGGGGAGTAGGCAACAGAATAAACACATTCTGAATGTCTTGTAAATGGCTCACCCACAATCTTCCCAGTCTGAGCATCCCAAATGTAGATGCCATTGCCACCTGATCCAGAAACAACAATGTGCCTCCCATCTGGAGAGAAGGCAACACAGAAGATTGCTCTTTGTGTCTTCACTGTCCACAGAGAGCCTCTCCAATGAAGATCTTTTCCTGACATAATCAAAGGTTGGTTTGAGAACCAATGATAAAACTGCTTTGCTATATAACTTTCTGTTGGCACCCAAGATAATGCAGAGATGTAAAGATGAGGTGTGCTGATTGCAATAGGTTCATAAAATGCAGAGACAAATCGATAAAGGTCTTTGGCAGCTATCTCAATTTCATAGCAGTGCTGTAAGAAATGCATGTGAGCAAAGAGTGAAGGAAAAGAAATAAGTCAGCCTTACTCTGAAGCAATTGGAAATTTGAATTAAGACATCTATGCTTGGTTTGAGTTCATTTATCAAACTTAAAGCCTCAAGCCAAAACAGAGCATTTGGCTTGCACAACACTTCTTGCACCAATGTCTGTACTGCCTGGTCTTTCAAATCTATGTTTGAACCTGAAAGATGACTGTACTGAAGTGACAGGGGAATGCATCTGAAAATCCTGTCTTGGAGATCTGTAATATCTGTGTTCTTTACATATGATGACTGCAGATTGCATATGTTGAATTTCAGCTTTGTCTGCATAATCTGTAGGCAACTTGTGGCCATAACTGAGTCTATATCCTTTGAATCTTTCCAAAATGTTTTAGAGCGCCTTTCATTGCCTATAAAGTCCAAAAAGGATGGATGGCAGACACGAATAGAGTCTCCAGCTGCTGAGTCTTTATACAAGACAGATTGCAAGGAATCAATGACTGTTGACAAGACATTGGCAGGAATAAGTTCATTGTTGTGATTGGACAAGAAATCTGCAAGTGCAGCAGAGGAAAGTGGCCTGTTCCTAGCAGTGACAAAGATAGCACCAAGGATCCACTGGATTATGACAATGTTATCCCAGTCACCTTGGGAGAGGCTAGTTAGGACAGTGGTATAAAGCTTGTCCAACTCTGCTTCTGGGTTCTGAGCTGGGTCTGAGGAAAGAATCTGCTGCAATACAGCAAGCTTGTTAAGCTTCACTCTGACAAAACGGATGACAGTGCTGATCCAGATGAAAAGCCCTGAAGCCCTTCTTGCCAAGGCCAGTATGCTGGCTTCTGTAAGCCCAGAAGAATTGTTTCCAATAAGCTCCTGCAATTGTTCCCTTGTATACTGAATGATGTCATCCTGTGCATTCACACTATAGATATCCAATGTTCTCATCAGAGTTGCAGCTTGGTTAAACCCTTTCTGTATGTCTGGAAGAGGTCTGCTGGTGACAAAAACCTTAAGCCAGGAGACAAGTCCTGCAAGTTGAGCAAGATAGGATGCAAAAACAGAATCATCACACTCATCCAAAGCATCCACAACTATGATGAGGGGTTTTGTCTGGGAGATCTGGCTGCACTCAGAGAGTGGATCTAGAAGAAGAGCTTTAAACTGCAGCTCTATTGCTTTCTGTGCAATATCTGCATCTTTCCCTAGCACCTGTAATACAACATCCTTGAATGGTTTGCAATGCTTAGCCAGGAAATAAGCCAAAGTGGGAATGAGGTGCTGAGGGGTCCTGCATTCTGGGATATCCCTCTCGAAGAAAAAGCACCCTGCAAGGAGACCCTGCTGATCAAGAGCAGAAGCAATTGATGAGGCTATGGAGCTTTTTCCAGAACCTGCAATGCCATACAGCCAGAAAAGCTTGCTTGAAGGATCCTGAGAACCAGACCAATCAACAATCTCCTGCAATATAGCCATCCTCAGTGCCCTTCAAACAGGAGTGATCAGGCTTATAATGAGCTGCGAAAACTGGATGGAGTCTATCAAGCAGTTGAAGTTCATCTGGGAGCAGGTCAGAGTTAATGCTATCTTCAAAATATCTGATGCTTACAGGTGCTGTCTGCTGTCTGCTGAATATCAGATGTAACTTGTTGGACTGCATGGACAGTTCCTTGAGTGTTATGAACAGCACCATATGTGCTTGCTCCTAGATACAGATTCATATTCTGTTTCAGGTTGGTCAATCTCTGATTCAGCTCAATGAAGCTGCCCTGTCTAGTTCTAACTTGAAACCAGGTCCTGGCATAAAAGCCTGGACACTTTTTAGAGTATTCAAATATCATCAAAAGGATCTGCTTACTGCTCCTAGATGGAGATGCATATTCAGTTAAGGCATCAGCTGCCTCCTTCACCAAGTTGAGAAAATCTTCAAAGACTTTCTTAGTCTCTGGCTCCTTCACTTTATCCTTGACAAGATCAGGAAGAGGGAGTAAATAGACCATGTCAGTCATGAGAGCAACAGCCTCATCATGACACTTGCTAATCTTCTGGCATTTCTATTTTTATAGTCAATAGGGTCGAGTGATGTGAACCTTAGAGGGAATAAAAGTAATTTGACCTTGAGGGCGACCTTTACAGTTGCAACTACGACTGTTGCTACTGGATTCAGCTGCAATTGAAATCAGTCAGACTCTGAATGGACCACGAGACAGAGGTCTGCGCTAAAATTTACCTCCGCAACGACCGATCCAAAACCCACAATGATCTCGGCGAAGTCAAGAATTTTGTCAACTTTCTCCAACAAAGCGACTTTCGAAGCAAGAGCAGTAGTTGCTATGTGGCTGAGGAGACGAGCAACATCCTTGGTCTTCAAAAAAGTCATAAATAAATTATTTTGAATATGTGTGTGCCACGGAAAAGCTCACAGGCCGCGAGACAGCAAAAACCAAATTGACAGTAAATCTTCCATGGTCATCTATAATTTACCGTGAGGATCGTCCGTGTTTTATAGAAGGACACTTACCTTCGAGCTGGACTGTCTTGTTTCCACCTATGTCCTGTGCTCCAAAATCAACATCGAAGGACGCATATTTCTTCATGAATTTCAGCTTCGGGATACGGCTTTTCCGGACAGTCAACTTGGCAGTAGCGGAAGGAAGGATGTATCTTGGTAGCGGTGATTAGGCGTCTGTCAGAGCGAATATTTTTGTACAGGGCTCACCGATCAAACTTCCACTCAATGTTTTTATGTTTTCCGAACACGGGCGACTGGTACGTCTTGTCCGTCCCAACCTCCAGTTTGACGCGAAACTTTGAGTTAGGGCGAAGACTTTTGAAGGCCACGTTGATTTCTACAAAGAGTCAATCGAGGAAATGCATATTGGGTTGGACCAGTTACCTTTCAAGTGTAGATAGCTACGTACGATGCGATCAGTTAAAGAATCGAAGACAAAGTGTGTGGGTACCCAGCTTACCAGGATTCCTCAGGTTCTGCATCCGGGTTGTTTCCTGTTGCTTGCGACATGATGAACAATTTGCGAATATCGAGAGAAGTTGGTTGACTTGAGGCTGGAACGATGGTGGTCAGGAGCAAGTCGTGCGTTGACAGTGACACTCCTTGTCGATGGCGAGATCAGCGTGCCTTCTCGGAACGTGCCGGCTCTTGCCTCGCGACGCGTACTTGCACTTGCTGCCATGTCTGTATCTCTTCGCTTTTGCGAATTCTACTTGTGCGACTCGCTTGAGCTGATTGAGTCTGAATTTGCTAGTTTTTAGGCCTTGCGACGTCGTCAGGTCTGACGCGTCTTGCAATCTCAAGCATGATGTAGTGCGTGCTTCAAGAGTCAAGGACAAGCGGAAGCGGGTCAGCAATGACGGCGACGAGACCGATGGCGATATTACGAGCAACAGGTACAGTCGCCTGCAAGCCTCACCAAGTATGAATGAACTTGCTGATGAGCCGATGGCTTTTTGTCTCCTTTCCTGCCATCCTCCACGCGATCTCCGCCATGTCCTGTCACATGTACAGTGCCACGCAGAGGACCATCTGGCTGAACAGACACGTATCGAGTCGAGTACTGCGGACCGACGCCGACGGGACGGCGAGCGTCGTGCCTATCTACGCCAGGTTTCTCCTGTGCGTGCTGAACAACTCGGGCTGCGGGGGACGCGTCGAATGACTAAGCGTGGTACATCGCGAGCTTGCACGAATTTGCCAAGACTTCGCCCCGGAAGAATAACAACAATAAACTGTTCGACGTGTATCGGAGATGGAGATACATGGTCGTGTGCATGCATTGTGATTAAGACCACAATGACACGTTCATGTCCATTTCTCGCCCAATTCTGTTTTCGATCTGACGCCGTGTCCAGTCGCCCTCGAGCAGTTTGCCCCTGACTCTCTCTTTTTCGTCATTTCACACTTCTCTGTTCTATGCCCCGCTGGTCTACCCCAAAAGACGCCGTGCAGGCGTCTCAGCATCCCCGTCCCACGCTGCGCGCCAGCTCGCTGCACGCGAGACGCCTGTCACCTTCGAAGACACGTCCAACGGGCCTGCGCCTCCTGCACATGCCCGGTTATGCACTCGACAAGCGAGTACATACTTTATGTAGGCGACACCGTATATGAGTGGAAACCCGTGCTTTTTCCACCTGAGGGAGATCTCGTCGTGTGGTTCGCCAGTATGGACTTCCTTGTCGACTTCGTGTACACTGCGAACCGAGAGAGTGTGAAAGAAACGGAGTAATGCGGGACATGAGACGGGGGGCAAAAAGCGTGTAGAAAGACGCATCGAGGTGGATGAGGTGAAGCTCGTTTATTATGTGCAGAAGGATGGTCGGTTCAGTCTGCGTTTCCCGGAGAAGCCAGCTCGAGACGCTCATGACAAAATGAAGATTCGATGATACTTGGGGCTCGTTCTAAAAAGTCCTCGCAGTGCACCAATGGTTAGTGTGTTTTCTTCACGGAACGATATATTCATCCAGTCAGATCCTATCGTCCTCCACTTTCGACTTCAGACCAGGTCTTCCTGTCTTGGAGATTTTCTGTCGATCATGGTACGTAGTTTTTTTGAGTAACGCGTCTTTATTCTTAACTTGATGAACCGATAGATGCATGTATTTGTCCTTGATTTCGCCTTTTTCCCCCTCTTCAACATCGACACAAGAGTGCTTGCCCGTTTGACGGTTTAAGTTTGCGATCGCTCCAGTTGTGTTTGATGGTGAGCTCTTCGTTCATTAGAGTTGTAAGGGAGCAAGAACACGACCATGCGCATTCGCGCCCCTTTGTGAATTCTGTGACTGTTTGTCCTCTGCCTCGCTTGGCCAGGGTCCATGAGCCACAAGCCACGATGATACATCGATCGGCCACATCTGCATCACGTGATGTTCATTATAACTTGCTTGCCATTGCGCTCCGCTCTTCACTCCTACGCACCCACGCTCGTCACCAGCACGAGCCACTGCGCAGGCTCTACCATGGAATCGCCTCCGCCCTTTTTGGACGCCGCCGCCGCCGAATCCCGTGCGCCCGAGCCGTGGCCCGACATGACTGTCACGGAGGTGCTAAACCCGAAGGTACGTGGGCGGCTCGAGCCCCTTTCCTTTCTTCTGTGGCTGTTACTGTGCTCTGACTCGAAATTCATACTCTTTCTGTCTTAAAAAACAGAACACAGCCCGTCGCAGGGACGGCCTTGCAAGCAAGCGGCACGCGCCGGTCGTGTATCCCCCGACCATCGCGCGCTGTCTTCGAGGAGCCCTCTACACCCTAACTATAGCCCCGGGCGCAAGCGCTTTACCTGAGCCGAGGGGCAGCACGCAAGCCGAGGGACGCAAGCAGTGCCGTCGAGTCGCGCAGGAACGCGCCGCCTGCCAATGAAGGTATGCGCTCTTTTGAACGACTTACGGTCTTTTATATGAAACGCATTCTGACTTATCTGTAGTTATAACCCTGGAGAACGTATTCGACAGGGGATGCCGTCTCTTCGTCGTCGAGCGCGGCGGCGTCGCTGGGATGTTTGTCGAGGAGCCCCGTCCGCTTGAGCCGCTCCCCGGGCCCAACGAGCTAGTCGACTTCGCAAAGTTCCCAGCAGAAAGCCGCCCACCGCCACAGTATCGTGCGCGGCGTGCGCGTGCGGCAGCTCATTCTGGAACGCAAAACGAAGAAGAAAGATGGAAAGGCACGGCGCACAAAGCACGTGCTCGCGACGCTCGCGCAGCTGCTGCACCCCGTGTATATCCCAGGCATCGTCGCACGCCGTGCGCTGCTACTGAGCAACGTAGACTGCGCACGGTTTGACGACTACCCAGAGCGCATGCACGCGCGTCGCTCACGTCTCTCGCCGCTTCGGGATGAAGTCTGGCCTAAGAGTGCGGATGACGTTGAAAATATTAATTACTGCACGTAGCTGGGCAGGCACGCTGGTCATAGGGCAGTTTGATACCAGGCGATCACTGAGTTTGCAGGCGGGCATCTTTAAGCTCGATGCGTGTTCAAGACTGTTAAGTACTGCTATGTGCATGTTGCCGACCACTTTCATTAGTAGTCTTTTCTTCAAGTTGTAATTACACCGTCATTCACTAGAACTCCAGCGATTGCCATTTTTTATGGTTGTCTGTAGTAATTTTATACCTGAATGTATACGCTGTGTGCAAGTCTTGAGTTCGAAAACATTGACGCAATGATAGACAGAAGCTTGACGAATTCAGATCGGAAGCCACATCAACTCAGAAATTTTAAAGAAGATGTGCGGCTTTCCTTCGTACTCATGTGAGATACGCATTTTGTTTATTCATTAAATTTTTAAAGGCTGATTTGGAATCAAATGAGTATGTGTATGACGTCGTAAGACAATGTGAAATATCGAGAAAGCGAATATGCGTATGATACAAAAGACAATGCGAAGCAAATGTAAGCGAATTTAAAATCATGGGTATAAACCAGAATATCCGGATAAGCTTGAAAAACACAGTATCGAAAGCTCGTATAGTCGCGGGGCCTAGAAACGGTACGGAGCAGTGTAATCTTCGCCCGTCTTCAGACAATTCTCGTCCAGCTTCGAGCCATCTCCCTTCCATCCGATTGCCTTGCATGCGGTCGCACACTTCACGTTCACCGGGTCCCGCAGGTGGCGCTTTAATGAGTCCGCGCGCGAGAAACCGTGGTCCGTCTTCGTCGTGTTCGAGTGGCATGTCGGGTTCGCGCAGAAGTACTGGTTCGGGAAGTGCACGAAGAGGTGCTTGTGCAGACCCGCCTTGGTAGAAAAGCGCGAGGTGCAGTCGCCTACGCGGCAGGGGTAGGGCTGCGCCTCTGTGTCAATAAAGCCCACGGGGGCTTGCCTATAAAAAGGTCCGACGGACGCGCGCGCGTCGTGCTTTGTCTTTGTCGAGCGCGTAGGGCCGAGCGAGCCCGGGCAATGAAGGTAAGCACCTGCGTTGCTGTCCACGCTATTCGGCGTGGCGGGAGTCGTGCCATGGGGAAAGCCGGGGAGCTGGAAGCGAGCCCTAGGGAAGCGTCCGGAGAAGATCTGAGCATGGTCCGACGAAGGAGGAGGAAGCGAGCCAACGGCGCCAGTGTGTAAAGACTTGTCGCCTAACGACTCGACTTCGATAGAAGGAAGTGCGCGGGGGAGCGCGGGCTGAGACCTCGGCTGCAGGAATGTATTGAACGAGAAATCGTACCCATCAGCAGCCGGAGTCGTTGGCCCGCTCTCGAGGGAGAGAGCAGACGCGTCTGAAGACGTCGAGCTCTGGGGGGAGCCGCTGGACGAGTCCGACGAGTCACGGGAGACGAAGCCATCAGAAGGGTTTTTCCATTGCGTCGTTGATGCTTGTATTGAGTTTTCGGGATTTCCGAAGACATAAGTATTATAGGAAACAGGATCCAGAGCGGGAGGAAGCTGAGGGGGAGGTTGCAAGTGAGCGCCGTACATGCTGGTGTCCAGCCCCGACGACGGGTTCCATGCGGAACCATGTTGACCAGTCATCGTGTGGGAACTGACATAGCGATTGAAGCCTAGCGGGTCGTGGTTTAAGGGATGCTTCTGGTTATACGCGTTAATTTCTCAGTATGAAGTAGTATAAACGATAAAGGACCTACAGAGAACCCCTGCGGTGGAGCGAGTGAGAGAGATTCGTGCCACAGGTTTCTGTCGTAGAGCAGAACAGCATTATTAACGCGAGCGAGATGGCGGGTGAGGTCCGAATAGTCGGTAGGGTCGAATGGATTAGGAATCATCGTGGCAAGATGTCCGCGTGAAGCTGTCTTGGTGAAGAAAGAGAAAGGTAGCGCGGTACGGGTACGAGCACAGAAGGTTGTGGATGGCAGACTTGGAAAGCTCTGGCTGCGAGGGAACCAGTAGAAATACCATGTTATCGTCCAAGCTACGATGCGAAAGCACACGCCCTGAGTCTGGGATGTTCAAAGAGTCAATAGCATGTCAAGGCGAGCGCAGTGCGCGCATACGCGGTTTCCGTGCTCAAGGGTCGCACTTTATCTGAGACATCAGACGATACATTCTCGGCTAAGCGGTCCTTAGATAGGATGAGCAGAGTCTAAGTAACAGCATCAACGAAAACTAGGGTCAATAAGAGAGGGAATACCGGACGATATTAACAGGGTGGGGACGCCAGGCAGTAGAGATATGTACGACCGGCAGGCCTGCGCACGCTCTCTTCATCTTTTATAGATATATTGACACCTTATTTCGGTTGGCTATGGGCATAGCGTGAGGTTTCAATGGAGTGGTGGTGGGTACTTGCAGTCGTCGAGACTATTTTGGGGTGCTATTGTTCGCTGAATCCATTTTTCGAAACCTGTGCCGAAGTATGTCTGGCGAAGGGTGCGAATCTTGTTAAAAGAGTGATGTATAGTAGAGATTTGAGGAGTTATGTGTGATGGCGTTTCTGCATCGACAACTGGACTTGACTCACTGCCGACATCGACGAAGTAACGAAGTCCGAGAAAACCCCACGTCTGATCGAGCTGCACTTGAGCATTTTAGAGCTTCTCAGCCTGAAGACCTTAAAGGAAGAGAGACAGAGGGTAACGAGGGCAAGAATGCGGCACAGCAATTGTCTTGCTGAACTGCTCTTGTGCGGGCCTAAACATCTGCCGGAGAATGCAAATGCGTAGAAAACTGTGAGCGCGTACATATGCCCATTTGATATTTTTTTAGAAGATTCTGCTCGCCAGAAGCATTGGTCTTTTGCATTCAATAGCAGGCACCAGAGCTGAGAGCAGCTAGAGCGTCCTTACGGATCACGTAAATGAACGATGATGTCATTATTACATAATACTTTTTCTCTCAATCATTCGCCAGCTCAAATTGAAGCACAGTTCTTTACTGCAACACCACTTCAATACATTTCAATACACGATGTAAAAAATGCTCAGCTCTTGGAAGCTACAACCTCGTCTCTTCCTAACCAAAAGTGATCGCCTGCAGGAATACCTACAATTTACGGAATTTCCAAGCTGCTGAGTTTCTTCGTATTAGGGCCTTTCCTCTGAGCAGTTCGCAAGATGAGATCCATGAGTCTCGGCTCTCCACCCCATGGCGCCGAAGTAGGATGTATATACGTACGTATTCGATGAAAATGAAAGCGTTTAGTTATCGCGAACGATTCGCTTGAGCTCATAGAATTTCTGCAGGTTGTGCGACGATGCAAGCAATTGCATAACGTTACCTCTTTCTTTAGACATTCTGCTTACAATGAGGCTCAGTTCACTCTCCGCGACGCGCTCACGTGTGAGACAATGGGCACGCGTAGCACGTTGTGGCTCGTCACATTCTTCTCTTTCACCTTAAACACCTTAAAGACGTTCGGAACGCCTCAACAGCTCTGGCGCCTTTTCCTAACCACCAAGTGCCCCGCGCCCTCGGCGTGCTCTCCTTTCTCCTGCTCTCAACTACCATAGGACCGCTCACTATCCTTATTTATCCATCTGTACTTCAACTCGCTCTTTCAGTCTTGAATATGTCTGCCACGATCTCTCAGTCATCCCTTGCGTTTGCTTTCTCTTTCAACGAAGGAGGATGGATCACGCCTACAGATGGAACGAGCACATCTACAACACTGTCTTTGGTGAGGCTCATTGCTCAACTTTCGCTTCCCGGCGCATAATCCGAGCCCCCGTTGACCAAAGCTTGTACAGCCACAGCATCTTCAACAGAGGCTAGGGCCGCAAGTGCCGGAGACTCGCGTTACTATAGGCCGCGATCCAGCCAGCGCTCTTGCATTTGGAGGGTCACTTGAAAATAGGAGACGCGAGGATGAGAGGGTCCAATAGTGGTACGCCGTATGCTGTTGATCCACGTACTTATATCTGCTAACACAACCCTTAGCCTCGACTTCCCTCGCTCCAGACCGCTTTGATGACGCAGTCAGCAGGTACATCCGTCCAGCATCCAGGAGACAGAATCGTCTTCCTACTGGCTTGAGGACCAAATACGTCCGCGTGAAGAAGCCGCGTCTCCGCCTCCCGTTCGCGTCGTGTTATACGAATACGACGGGTTTTGGGCCACGCTCACGGCTCATGTCGCACAATCTTGGAAATCAGGGAGTTTCTTGGGCCGGCGCGTCGTTCTGTTGACCCAGAATATCGATCGGCGCCGTTCCAAGGGGTCTGGTTATGTCGCGCGTGTCGTAAAGGATGGACGTTGGGCTGGACATGGACCTTCGCGACTCCGCAACGAGTTCATACCTTCGCAATCATATCTCGATTCCGATGTCGATGAGGACTTTACGTACGAGCACAAAATCGTCTATTTTTTAGAATCAGACTCGGACTCGGACATCAGCGACGCATCGCTAGGATTTGATTTCTCGGATGAGAGCGACGACACGCGGTCGACGGCCGTCAGCGAGGAGGATAAATTCTGCAATGACTCTGGTTCGTTCGACTCGCCGATGAGGCCTGCCACACCTACTCCGTACGACAACGACTCGGACGACGACGACTACTCTCCTGCGCTTGAAACGTCTACAATGGAGGTCGACGAAATCAATGGCCTATTCCGTGACGATGACCTTATGGATTACGACGTTCTCGATCCGCAGCTCATCTATGGCGATGGCGCAAGATTCTAACCGATAGCCAGATCCAGAAAGAGGCTTCTGACTTGACCACCTGAGCCACACATGCGGCCAGATAGCGATACCTACTTCTTTGCGATACCTCCTTCGAGTCTTTCTATGACATATGACCATCGACGACATATCTTCTCTCAGAATCTACGAAACCATGATGCCTGATAATCATTCGACTTTCTTGTGTACATGATTATTCGCTTTCTGGCCTTTTACTTCTATCGCATATACACCGACCAACTTTGTTTCTTCGTAGCATCGCTTTCACCTTCATTTGTATTTCCTATCCCTTCAATGCTCTTACTACTCTTATTCTCCCCTCCTTTCTCCTCATCTCTTTTTGTTGTTCAATCCTGCAAAGGCTTCCTTGTGACCGCCTAATTGTTTCCATAGCCACATTTCCTGCGAGACCCGCGTTACCTCCTCCAGTCACTTCTCTTTAGGTATTCCTACCTTCGTCGTTCTATACCACTCCCATTATGTTTTCCTCTTGTGAAAGCCTCGTAGGCCTTTACCCCCTTGCATGGTACTGCCTTCCAAATCCTGGCTGCATACATAATGTTCTTTCATCCCAACTCGTGCTTTTTCAGTCATCCGCCCACTTATTGTTTCTTCCTGACACCATGTTACTTCAGTGTGTTCGAATATGACTGTGACTCAGAGCAGCGCGCTTTACGTGCTTTGAACTCGTGAAGTCCGCGCTTTGAGGGACACCGCGGGTATGTGTCGGAGCGAGGCTTAGCGAGCCAATCAACGAACCAATCAAAACTGCGATAGCCGCGTCAGTGCCAGTCGCAACATACCAATCAAGCTACCACAATGGCACGACCTCAAAGCCGCTCTGCTGCTTTTCGGATATGCTCTAAGACTTGACATGCGATTGAAGCCGTCATCCGTCGAGATTTGCCAGAATTAGGAAATCGGACACCTCGAGACTTCATTGCAGGCGTGGCAGCCCTGCTTGATTCTGTCATTTCACCCGTTCTCTGAAACTCAAAACTGCTTTGTTCGATTGTCCTCTTTACAAAAAAAATGTAGAAAATTTTCCGGCCGCTGTCATCCCAATCATCTTCGCCCACGAGCCCATTGCAAATCGTTCCAAGCTGTACGTCGCGCAGTTGCGCCTTCTTTAATTGACTTTTTCCTTCCAGCGGTTCGACACAAGCTTAGGAACAGTAGATGGGTTGTTTTGGGAGACATAGTCTGACAAAGTAGTCAAATGGTGCCTGGAAGCAGATGATAGGGCTGGAAGACTGAAAGATCGTACGTCTGTCTTCGCAATGCTTTCTAATGATTGCTTTCCATATCCCTCCTTCGCATCCTTCTTCCTCTTTTCGGTCCCTTTTCTTCCGTTGTTCCTGTATCTCCGCGAGCAGCCATAACTAGCATAGGTAGCATGCCAATATTTCAAATGTATTTTTACCACTAAAAAATATTCGGTGCGATTAGCTGAAAGACCATAGGTTGGCTCTTTCCTGCCCCTATTGCACGATTCCAATTCTCCAAAAGCCTTGAGAACGTATATTCTATCTCTATCTGCTTGTGAAAGCTGTCGCTAACAAAATAACACAGGAATTATATATGATTATCGAAGTTGTGACGGCTCGAAAATGCTTGAAGAGAGTATGTGCGGAAATTGGCAAGGTGAGATCTTGCATTTGGCTGGAAGCACTGCTGCAAGTTCAGAATGTTTAAGAGCAGTAACTTTCCTTCAGTGCCAGAAAGACAAAGTCGATGCGTAAGATCAATGAGGTCAGTTTTTCAGTAAGTTCTGCAGAAGGTTTCTATTTCCTCGCATTTTCAGTTGTATAACCCCTATTGATAAAGTAGACGCAGAAGAAATCAAAGAAATGATGCTCGAGAAAGCCCTTCATCCAATTCGGCCATCTCAAAAACCCCTTCGCCGAATCGACTGGGTCTATTAAAGACAGATTTTGGGAAAACATAAGCACGGACTCAGTGGCTGAACTTTCAAGATACGCCGGCATGCACGTTTCTGATCTTCCTTTTGCCGAAAACCGGGAGGCTCACATTGCTTAATTCAGATTTTGAACGTGCTTACGTTCTCAAGCGTACATGTAACTCGTTGTGAGTTGACCCTTCTGCTTTCTACGACTGCATCCTCTCATATTCAGACTTCACCTTTTCCCACTTGCATACTTTTGTAGATCGCCTTCTACTGCCATATCCCTATAACTCCGACCATCACCTCGTCACTCTGCTTTCTGCCTTTTGCTGTCGTCCAGATGTGGCCCACATTTTTCTCGCACCAACTTTCTTCTCCAAGCACAGACGGACGCACATTCCGCTCTTTGTCTCCATCTAAATCGCCAAGGAGCTCGAGCATGCACGACCGCGCCGCGAGGGTCGGAAAGGTCAAATCGACTGAGCGTAATGTCCATGTATGTACATTTCAATGCATCCCCATTTCACAGCCCTTTCTCATCCGAGTCTGCGCTACTGTACGCGTGGTATACTATTCTGACCATCTGCTCTCGAATCTAGAAAATCATCCTCGCAGAGCGTACCGGGCGCACCATGCGACATGTTGATGGGGTTCTTACTTCGATTCCGAATACCAAAGACGTCAGCAAGATGCCTCCCAAATACAATAGCGGGCGAATGAGATTGCATGGAGAGCCTGTCGATGAGACGGACGGAAATTTGGCCGGGCGTTTGGTACGACCTTCGCTTTCTCGATATTATGTAATAATTTTGATTCAAGCCACAATAACAGTGTGCGGAGAAACTAAACCCACATCATATATCGGCATTCGATGAAGACTTGATTAATGATTCATACGTTTTGAGGATGCGACCATCATCTGGCATACCTATGTTGCACGAATTTCTCGGGGAAGGCAAAAACGGAGTCCTCGGTACGTCTTTTTTAATCTTACTTTAATTTATATCTAATATATATTCACAGAGACTGCGCTCTCTGATGCAGACAGGAGTTGCGTTCGTCCTCCTCTTCGCCGCCGTAAGGCAATTCGGGACATACGAGCTATACACAAGAATGAGAAAGTTGCACGCGGCCTTGCTCATCTTGCGCGTCAGAGAGCTATTCTTAAGGAGAAAATTCTCGAGAACAAGAGGAGTTATGGATTTCGCACCTACGAGCACAAAATGGCCGTTCAATACGACGATGAGGACGAGGACGATGAGGAGCGCGAGTTGAGGACATTCGACACCTGTGTGTCGTCCGAAAGGCCTCGGAGTGAGCCGCGCCTTAAGTTTCCTTTATCCCAAGTTCCTCCTTCCTACCTGGAGCGTCTTCCTCCGGACGCGCACAATTTTCTTCCCTCCGTGGTTGCGGAGAGTTCTACGGCTGACAGGGGTCGTCCTTACCTGCACCAGAGCGAGATACGAGAATTTCAAGTCGAAAAGCCGTGGAGCGCACCTGGACGTTCGCCCCTCTCCATGGAAGTTTTTTGTTCCCAAGACACGTCCTTCTCGGAGTCCTCAGAGTCCTCAGTCTTCGCCTCGGATGATAACCCCCACCTATCATCTTCATCCGCTTCTACATCCACCTTCTCTGATGCTGACAGCGAGTTGTCGCTGACTGAGACGGATGATGATGACGACGAACTCCTCTCTGCAGGTTGGGCCAATGATTTCTATTTTGATGTTACAGCGGACAACTAGAGATATCTTTTCGTCTAAGGCTTCCAATACGATAGGTTCGCTGTCCGTTCTGAAGCCTAGCTCGGTAATATATTTGTCTTAAAGTTCCGAATCGAAACCTCTGAAAACAATTCTAAAATCTCAACCTATCCGCGGAATTTTGCTCACTTTTCTTTTCGAGTTTCCCCGCATTCCTTAGTTACAACTCCCCATCATACTTACGACACTCTAACCTACCGTAGTCTGTTGCTGACCACGTACTTCTGTTAATAACTACAAAAGCGGACATCTACATCCGTATCCGAACAAATTCCCGAACGAATTATCTAGGCAATGTACTACATTGGTCTTCATATCGAATAGTCGTCGGACACGCTCACGTGATCCCGCCACAGAACACCATTATGATATTCTCTTCGTCTTCATCAATAACAAGAACCATCTCGTTTACTCATCTGACCCAGTCTCATATACACCTATGAGCATAGAGATTTCATATGTTGTCTCTTTTCTCCCTATATCAATTCTGTGATACGGCTCACATCGAGCCACAGTTCGTACAGAGATATAGTTTCAGCTTTCCTCCTTTTAAGAGCGGACCAACTAGGGTCGCGTCGCATTCATGAAGAATGCGACGAGTTGTCAGAGGTATATAAAAATTATCGAGCATTTGACACGGAATCATCAACCAGACATTGTAACAGATGCGACTATTGTTAGTTATAAATCTTCGGAGGGTTAGTATGGATACAGACAACATAACTGCGGAACAAAAACAGAATCATAATTGAATTCCAGTAAAACGATGAAGTTACACAAATCACGAAAGCAAAAAATCGAGGAAGCAAAGAGGGGGGAGGGGGAGATGATAAATGGATAAGGGAATAGAAAGACACGAGGATATTCGTTATTCAAAGGACGCAGAAAACATAAGTCAGGAAATAAAACAAGGCTTCAAACCGACGAAACACGCCAATGTCACATACACACCGGACGCGAAGGCGGAGAAAACAGCTGTACAAATCGTGGAAACAAATGGAAAGGAATCCGGTGATGGTGAAGATGAGATACGAGACGGGTCCGGGCTTCCCCTATTTCTTCTTGCCCTTTCCTCTCTTGCGCTCTTTAGTTGGCACCACAGAGCCTGGGTAATCTTTTATGCAATGCCGCTGCATCGCGTCAAAGCGACTGTATGTCAAGTCATAGTGTATGCATTTGACCCTTCCGCTCGCCCCACCTTCAAGCCCGAGCGGACATCTGACTTTGTGCATGTCGCTGACATACTGCAGCCTAACGTGCAGTCCCCGCTGCGCCATTAGTCTTCGATGGCCCCGCTTCACTCGCACGAGCATTTCCTCGGATTCCCTTACTCGAGCCCTCAATGAAGGCAGGCATGTTATGTGTCTGGGCATCGTTCCCGGACGTTGGGAAGCCTGGGAAGGCAGGGAAGGTGAAGGAGGTGGGACGGCAGTCCTGATGCGATGAGGTAGGAGGGTATCCTGAAAGCGTCCTCGGATACACCGTATGGGTTCGCTGCAGCCTGACGAACTGCCTTCGCCGTCTTTTTTATTTTTCGATGGCCTTGCTTTGCTCGCCCGAGCGGCCTTCGTTTTTTTATCCTGGACGGCCCCGCCTTGCCGCTGATCAAGCCTTGGATGAACTCGGGAATGCTATGAGAATTGTTTTTCGGACGGTGGGAAAGGGAGGGCGAAGGGGGTGAGACGGTGGTCCTGGTGCGATGGGTTGGGAGCCCTTGTTTCGGTCATCCTAAAAGCGTCTTCTGGAGCACCGTACGGACTCGCTGCAGTCAGACGAACGGCTTTCGCTGTAGAAAGTCGCGAAAATATTCGGTATTCAAAGATGCAGAAAACATAAATCAGGAAATAAAATAGGGTTCAAAACCGACGAAACACGCCAAGGTCACATACACACCGGACGTGAAGGCGGAGAAAACAGCTGTACAAATCGTGGAAACAAATGGAAAGGAATCCGGTGATGGTGAAGATGAGATACGAGACGGGTCCGGGCTTCCCCTATTTCTTCTTGCCCTTTCCTCTCTTGCGCTCTTTAGTTGGCACCACAGAGCCTGTGTGATCTTTTATGCAATGCCGTCGCATCGCGTCAAAGCGACTGTATGTCAAGTCGCAATGTATGCATTTGACCCTTCCGCTCTCCCCACCGTCAGGCCCGAAGGGACATCCGGCTCTGTGCCTACGAAGCTCATTGATGTTCTTACATGAAGCGCTGCACCCGGGGTAATCGCAGTAGAGTCGCGGAGCTTCCGGAGCTGCAGCCTGAGGAGCGGCTTTCGTTGTGTTCTTGGCCTTTGACGGCCTTGCCTTGCTCACGCGAGTGGTCTTCGTCGTCCTTTCCGTCCTCGACGGTCCCGCCCCGCTCGCGCGATCATTTGTTGGTGCTCCTCCACTCGAGCCCTCAATGAACTCAGGCAATACATTCGCCTGGGCATCGTTCCCGGACGCCGGGAAATCCGGGACGGCAGGGAGGACGAAGGGGGTGAGGCAGTGGTCCTGGTGCGATGCGATAGGAACCCTTGGCTCGGGTAGCCTGAAAGCGTCTTCAGATACACCGTACGGGTTCGCTGCAGTCAGACGAACGGCCTTCGTTGCGTTCTTCGCCTTGCTCTTGCGAGCGGCCTTCGTCGCTTTTGCGTTCTCGACGGTCCCGCCTTGCTCGAACGAGGAGCGTTCGCTGCTGGAGCTCCGCTGCTCGAGCCTTGAACGAACTCCGGCATACCAATGGTCTGTGCGTCCAACCCGGATGCTGCGAAAGTTGGAGCGGTAGGCGCGGAAGGAGCGTATGCCTCGCACTGTCGCGGCGGATACGGAGGGCCTGGTTCGCACATCTCAAATGCCTCGCTCGAAGAAGCTGGACGAACACTAGTCGCTGTTCTTCTAGTTCGCGTTCGCGTCGTCGCCTGCCTCGCACGTGTCGCTTCTGCTGTCGGCATGCCGTTGCCTTGATCTGGCCGCGAAGGATTCCCGTCTCCCCACGGAAATGGAGCGAATAATTCGGTCGGAGGAGGCGCATCATAGCTAGGATGGCTTGTCGGAGGATTGCATGGTGGACTTTCCGAAGGCGGTGTCGGGTAGGCCCTCTGTGCGGGCAGCATTGCCGGGAGCATGTCGGGGCCGGGAGACAAGTCGTGTTGACCATCATCACGATGACCATATTGATACGCTTCAATATCTATGGTGCATGCATTAGACAAGTCAACCAAGTGGCTCTACAAAGGACATACGGTTGGAACCTAGTTCTGAAACCCCACCTGCTTCGACCACCTCATAATTTCCGACCGAGACGGTAGTGGCGGGGTTGAGGGTCGATACAAAGGGCCGTGTTCTCTTCCGTCTCGTGGAAGGGCGTGTCTGCCGGAATACGATTTTCGTGCGGAGGATTGTCGTTCTGACCGACAGCAACTCCAGCCTAACAAAGCGCATTATCAGCATCCAAGTCAATGTCAAAGAGCATCGTGCAAAAAATGTACAAGAGCTTGAGCCAATGGAATAGAGACAAACGTGCAGTCGGAGGAGGCCACTGGGACCAGCGGCACATCAGGCTTTCCTGGTAGCTGTGAAGAAGGCATGTTTGTGAGAGGAGAAGATGAGGGGAGAAGGATGGTTGTGAGGGGAAGGTGTGGGTGGACGGATGAAAGCGCGAACGAATGTAGATGTTGATTGAGCCACTCAAGTTTCATGTGTGACGTCCCGTGACTGAAACGCGAACGAACCCCCTGAGAACCAGGTCTTCAATAACAACCATCGACATTTCTAGCTCCGAACCCGGCCAGTAAGACGCCCAGGTCACAGAGATAGGTATCTATATGTCGACGAGCTTTCTTATCAAGTTGAGAAGCGTTTAAACAAGCTCAGTCGCCGAGCCACAATTGCTCCTTAGAAGCGCCGCGGAAGATGGTTCAAACAAGCAACGCTGCAAAACTGCGGGTTCAATCCAAGGAAATTCCCTTTGTATTGCTGGTTGACGGGCCGTTTCAACCAGTCAAGTTGCTTGAGCCGGAAAATAGACGACTCCCTGCACGCGACTTCGGTGAGCATTCTCTTATGCCGTCTAGCCAAATGTTCTGCACTCACTCAATCTGCAGACGCCAGGCGACATCGCAGAGACGGTGATTCAAGTCTTTTAGAGTTGAGTTATCAAACATTGGCCATGCGGAAGGCCTCAAGCATCGAACATATTGTGTATGTCTGTCGTTCTACTGTTATTCAGAAGCCTAACTCCATCTACAGGATACATACCGTAGCAATCAGCTCGACGAAGTAGTTCAGAAAGTCTCAAACTACTTACCGACGTCTAGTCTATCGTTGGTCTATCATCTATGTACGTATCTCCTGGGGTTTCTCTAGTGATACCTAAGCTCATCCTTTGTAGCGTCATCATACTAGATGGTGAGATGGCCGATGAAGGCGAGGACACTCTAAACGCTGCGGTCAGTTCGCATTCGAGATACTTTCTCTACGATCCTAACGGCGAATGGTCTGTGTAGCAGAGTTGCGAACTCGATTACTCTCTCGACGTTGAAGATTCGCACCTTTACTCCGCCAGTCAAAGGTAAGTACTCGAGCCCGTCTTGGCTTCTGCGATGGCTCTTTATCGTAAATTTGCACCTTCAGCTTCCTAGACGGTTCAACCTACCATATTCCGTGATTGATGGTCCCGAATTATCCAATAGACCGCAACGGCAGGTCACTAATTTGTGCTTCTAAACTACTCTGCATTGATAAGAAATAAGGCCGAGACCAAAGGATATACACACAAACTGATCGTTAGCGCCGTCCAGCACCCTTCTGCAAAGTCCACAATAGCATCAGGAGACCATGCTTGAAGTACATTCGGCGAGCCTTGCTTGCTTGATTTCTTCCCGAAGCCTGCTGAGCTCGACAATGATGGCAAACGAGCGCAGATTCAAGATATACCGAGCACAGGATATACGACGAAGCAAGCTAGTTCCAAGATATCTTTTTTAAGGAAAATTTGCAGCTGATTGCGCTGCGGCCAGCTCATCATCCGTGTCACGTCCGCGTGTCGTGACGCCGCATAACCCCGATAATTCCCTCCCGTCGACGACGATCTGAGCACGATGGCGAACGTGTTCACCTGCGCGGGTCTCCGTGTCTTTTTGGAATCTGGTTCGAGAATCGTGTCCGCTGGAACTTTCACAATGTTAAACTTGGTCACGCTACAAGTACACCGCGTCCACTCTAGTCCATCCCGAGTCCCTTTTGTCGTGCGGCATGTTTCGATGAAAAGAAATGTGAAAACATTAGCTGGTGTAAGAAAAGATTCGATTGCTCGATCTATGGCGAAGTTGTTTGCTTCCCTGGTCTAGCTTTCCACACCATCGCCTCGAGCTGAAGCGGTACTCAAAGCATCTTCTAAGGTCCGGATGACCATAGCCATCATTCTCGACGGATTTTCTGCTACTTCTGCGTACTCTTATGTATGTGCAACCACTCCCGTGCTTTCACGCTCAACGCCGATCAACTTCTTATCGTGAGATTTGCAGCCAACGTTTTCTCTCGCCTTCTCGTCGGTCCACTAGGGCAAAATCTTAGAACATTGAGCATGGGGAACTACTGTTTTCTTCATGCAGTGTTCGTGTTTCTGTGAAGCGAGAGATGGTCACGTAATCTCATTCCTTTCGTCTACTCCTCGACCTGCTTGTTTGCCGAGTTTTTTTCGCTACATGGCCAGTTGCGAGTATCAGTCGAGCTCTTGATACCCAGCTCTGGTTAGACAAGATATGTTACTCTATTTGAATCTGCTTGGCTAGAATTCTCATATCTCACTGATTATGCAGACGTACGGCATGGTTGTGACGGCATCAGCGGGGTACTGCGAGATTGTTTTGCGCAAGAGCAGAACTCGGATTCTACCCTGATTCGTTCATTCGACACCAAAGTCCGTTCTACTCTTCCGTTTCTACTATTTCCTATTTGTCCCAGCTTCATATGGCTCATCGGAACTTGACGAAGAGGATAAATGCGACGAAGGCCTTTGGTGCCGCCTTCGCAAGTTCAGCACAAGTGAAGTAATCAAACATTACACGAATATCGACGACCGCGACAGAGGTACTTCAACGCCAGTTCCGCATTCATTAAACTCTGCTGCGCTCTCCGAAAAGAGCCCATATCTGTGGACATCTGTGAATGGCACTCGAACTTCGAATGATTAGCTTTGCTGTGGCGGTGTCGAACTTCTAAAGCGTATTTGCTCAGATGGCTTCAGTGAGGAGCTCGCCGATGCGGTATGAGGGCAATTTCAATTATGACGCGAGCACACGATCATTTTGAGAGCAGCCTTCACGCCCTTCGTCGACGAGAGGCGCTCTTCTGCCGCATATCACGACCGGCCAAGATTTGCAACTGTACGGCCAGGTCGAAGCTCGCCAGTGGGAAGTCGAAAACGGAAGTTCGAAAGAGGAGCAAGGTGGCGGACGAGTGAATCTTCTAACGCTCAATGATGATCTGGCTGGCTGTACCGATAATCTGGAATCAAACAGCGTTTGTCCCTGCCGACCACTGGTGGTGGCTTTCTCAAATATTCTGCCACATATATCGTATGGCGGCATGCGGATAATACAAGTCTGCGACACCCTGCATCACTTTCCCCACTCCCATACTTTCCTTCTCATCTAAAATCCAAACGACCTACTCGATAATCTCAAATCTACGCCGTACAGCACTTGTGTCTGATCGCAACGAAGTCATCGCATAACGTGTTCCTCCGTTCTGCCTTCGGCCTACATGCTACCATTGTCTGTTTATTGTAAGGATGCCATCCCTGTATCTCTGTTATTAGCAACTATAGATGTCTTATTCAAGCGTTCCTAAGCAAACTATTTAGGCGGTGGTACAATGGTCGTCGAACACACTCACGTGATCCGCCACAATCTTATACAAGTTCAACGCCATTGGGACATTCTCCTCACCTTCATCAATGACAAGGACTATCTTTCTTTCTTGTTAAACTCACTCTCATAAGCATCTGTGACTACAGAGGACTCACATTCTGTCTTCTTGCTCCCTATATCAATTCTACGATACGACTCACATAGAGCCACAATCCGCACAGAGATACAGTTTCAATTTTGCTCCTTCAAGACATTATGGGAAACACCGCCTCCCTTGCTTCGAGTCCGCCAGAGTATCGAGGATGTGTCGAGGTCTTCCCCCGCAAGGCGACACATTCTGTGGCACTCACTAAATTGACGGTTCTATCGAGGGTACGTTTGTTTGAAATTTGCTTTCTCCCCTCCTCTCCTACCGTCAAATTTCCGAATTCCCATCGAGAAAACTCTATATACATACTAATAGCCTCATTTAGCTTCGTACCCAGAACGTGTTTAATGATCCTGAAGATTCCGAGAAAGAGTATGATGCACTGGCGCCATGGACAACGGTACTAAGCAACGATCACATTGACGAGGCCTTTCTATATCAATCCCCTGATGGAGAATGGGTACCATTCGAACACAGTACGAAGGTTGCGAATATAGTGGCAAGTACTAAGCACTTCATTCTTGAAAACGATGCAGGTTCTGACTGTAGCCTCTGATTATAGGCGGTGACCCACCGTCCCGTTCATGCTGCTAAGGTACAAAATATCAGCTGTGCTGAATACAAGACTGCTTTGAGAACGTATTCTGGGCTGTCGCCGAAGCGTGCAGAAGAGATCGGTGCGGGTGAGGAGGGTGAATCTGTGGAGGATGTTTACGGTATGCTTTTGAGATGGAAACTTCCGGTGATTCGCATTCTAACACAGATTGTCAAAAGGAGACGACAGCCTTACGACCGCGAATACTGTTAGCTCCGTGGAGAATGCGAAGGAGATCCCAGAGCTGGGCTCTCAGCTGCCAGTATCTCCTCCCGAACTATGGGGCCCCGCAGTCTGGGAGAACTGGTACAACTCTATCGAACGGATTGTTATGGAGACAGAACAAGAAAGAGCACTCCGAATCTTGGAAGATCCGCGCGAAGGACCGATCGGCCTGTCTTTAGTCGACGCCTACAGCTTGCACTACATCGACAACTTCCTTACGCCGGAAGCAGTGCTCCATATCCGTACGACGGTTTCCCGACATCTAATGGACCGGAACAAGAGAAGGATAAACCAGAACAAGAGGCGGAGGAATATTGCCATCCCGCCCAGATACAGGCCTTCGCCGCTCTCTGCTTCTTTCTTCCCGGGAAGCTTTGACTTGGAGAACACCGAGGAAGATGAAGAGGAGCTCGACTCCGACAGGCCGATAACTATGATCTTTTCAAGGCGTGGCGCTCGCCTCGAGATCCCTAAGTTCGATGAGTTTTTGTAGTCCAAAACTACAACTGCGTGTATCTCGCAGGCGGAACGCATATTCAGTTCCTGGTTCTGTCTTTGACGCGAACTTTGTACTGCCTGTATGTACTGTTAAATGACTTTCTAACATCTGCATCTATATTCTTTTTCAAGAACTTGATCGTGTTCTCGAAATGCAATCTTATTTTTTTTACAATTGTATCACTTCATATCGCTCTTAGACGACCCAGCGCCTTTGGTAAGAAAATTTATATCCAAGAAGAACAAAATATGTTTATGTACAGGAGCCTGTGAGCGCGACCCGGAGAACTCAAAATTTATTCATATTTGTACATGTACATTCCTCCCTCGCTAGGTTCTTGAGGCACGCGCCACGCGCCACGCAAAGGACCAGACCTCAGGAACTGAACTGGAAAAAAAAGGAAGGATGACGTCTGCATGAAGACGGGTCGAGAATTCCTTGAGCGGACGCAGGCAGGACGGTGCTCGGTGGCTCCGAGCTCGGCACCCCGAATCAGGGCCAGCCGACGTGCGGAGCGCGCGGAAGGATGGTCCTCATTTCAAGCACGAAGAGCCGTGCCTGCACCTTCCCTCTACGCTTCTCAGCTTCCCAGCCCACTCGCAGAGCAAGCTCGGAGCTCAGAAGCTGCCCCGCATGTCCAGTACCGGGCAGACTTCTCGGGTACCTGGGGCTACGAGCCCGAGGGGCGAGCGGCTTCAAAGCTGGGAAACGACCGAAGGCGGAGGCGGATTACGTGGAGAAGCTTCCCCATCCCCCCTGATGCGATTTTAAGTTTATTTTAGGAGCCGCGAACTATGATTCGTGATTCGTGATCGTGCCTGCGGCAGTCGATCTTTTTCTTTTTCTTTTTTTTTTTTTTTTGAGAAGGCAGAGCTGTATCTCTCTGTGTTGTTAGAGTTTGGGGCATTTGAAGATTTGTAATTTGGAATGGGCGGCGTTTTTGAGGCTGGAGTGCTGGGTGTTTTTATGGCGGAGCAGGGAGTTGGCTTTTTGAGATGATCGGGATGAAAATGGACATGGATGTGGAAATGTGGATGTGGATGTAACCATTGTTTTTCCGATTTCGGGCGACAGCAGGGACTCGAGAAGATGTAGGCGGCCCCGCGATGAAGGCTGCGCCACGTCAGCCGGCCATCAAGCAAATTAGCATAAGAATGAATCGGGAGGGGAAAAACAGGAGCGCAAAGGCACGGATCGGCGAATAGGGCGGGCTTCGCTGCCAGACGGAGCTGTCCCGCCGAGGGTGATGTAGCTGTTGTGGGCCCCTCTGGTGATCGAGGTACCAGCTGTGCTTGAAAAAAGGAGGGAGAGCGCAGGAAAGAGAAAGAAAAAATCAGGACAACAGGCGGTCCTAATCTTCGTACATCATGTATTTGTGTTATTCTTGTCGCTTGATTCCTGTGTTGATCTCTCGAAGTCATTAGCTAGTTTTTTATATCTTTTTTATCTTCCTTTTTTGACAGATGGATGGATGGATGGATGGACTGCGGAGTGGCTGTTTGTGCTGTTTATGTCGTGTAGCCGATTGGGACGGAGACCGAGGGGGGGGGGGGGGGGGGGGGGCACTGGTGAAACGAGAGTGTCAAGCACCGAGAGAAGTGCATGGAGACTACGGATTCGTCTAAAACACACGCCCCGGTGCCAGTATGGGACAAGTATATTCCAACGCCGCCACCGCGTCGCTGGCGCGCACCCGTCAAGAGTTAGGTTTGCAAAATCAGCCAGCGGAAACGTCGCGATCGTGCGTGATGCTGCTTGCATAAGCGCCCATGGTGCGGGCCTCGCGCGTGTGCATTAGAGACGTTGAGGCATAGCAGCAGTGCGCATTGAACTAGGCTCGAAGGACATACTCAGAACTTAGAAGGTAGATGCGCTTCGCGCCGGCCATGGATGGCTGATCCTGGCTGCTGGCTTCGCGTTCCAGAGGGAAGCGGTTCGGCCAGATAGGCGAGGTGGAAAATTTGGATGGATCAGGATGTGTGGTGCTGCTGGCTAATAGATAGGTAGGAATGATGCGGCGCGTGCCAGCCGAACGCGGGCGTTGGCGTTGGCGCGGGGTGGGTCAGCGGCCGTGGACGTCGCGCGCTTTGGGTGGATGCGTTGGCTGGTGGAGAGGTGGGTCGCGACGGGGTTGGCTTGCACAGCTGGATGTTGGCGGGGACGATGGACAGTGGGCGGTGTTGCACTTTGCTCGGGAGACACAGAGAGAGAGAAAAGAGAGGCGATTAGATAGCCCGTTACAGATCCAGAGATCCAGATCCGTGGCTCGATCGTTAATCCCGTTGATACAGAGTATGGGAGATATTTTCGGTTTGATGATCAGAGAAACTCGTGTTTTGGGGAAGACACCTAGGCTAGAAAAGAGCAACGAAGAAAAGACGATCAAAGTTAAAATTTCGCGTTTTGACGTCCGGCTGATGATGAGGGTTGGAGGGGTCACGGGAAGCGTTCGCTAGCGACGACGGCGACAATGGCGATGGGTGGCTGGCGTCGTGCACGGACTAAGAATTGGACGGACGATATGCGTTCGTGGCTCGGCAGAGGAAGCTGATGTGACCTGTGAGATCAGCAGAAGCCCGTCAGCGGCTGTGTATACCATACATGGCTGTGATGGGGCCTTATTTATTTGTTTGTATTTGGCTTGTTAAAAAAAATTAATCGATGCCAAAGTCGATTTTCACCTCAAGCACAGCTATAAATTTTGAAAACTTTGGTTTGCTCATAAAATATCGCGTCCAAAATAAAACATAAAACAATATAACTCACGTGGAGATAACGCATATAAATTTTAGTGAAACAGCAGAGTGATATGGCACACAATGCGCAACTGTGCCGCCAAGTGACTTCTTCGATGGCTCATCAAAATGTTATCGCGAAATTACGTCTATACCTTGAGCTCATGCACTCTTACTCTCTGCCAGAATGATATAGCTTAGAAATCCAAAGCGGGATTCTATGACGCCGTATCGTGCGTTTGCGACAATCGCCTACAGAGCATATCGTAGTTGATTGAATTGCTTTGACCGGTCTCTATGAGTTTCTAGATATACTAACATTTGATTGCTTGCGTCTAAGGCACGTCTCCTAATTTACACGACGGCAAGGACCGCAAGATGTCATTCGATTTCGAAAACGAGAACATATTTGGCGAATTCGGAAAAGCCCCCTTTGTCAATAGCAACCTGCTTTCGGGACTCATTCCAAGTGTATTCAATTTTGCGCGGAGAGAATTCGAAGACACAGACTCGGACGGACAGCTTTGAGTACCTGAGCGAAGAAGGGTCAGAACGTTCATCCTCACCTCTCGGTACTCCCGAGCTATCGCAATCATCGAATATTTCGCATCAGGGCTCCCTTTCACCGGATACAATAGCACATTCCACAATAGCACATTCTCTAAACACTGCGACAAACACGACTAAATCCAATTTCCTTCCATCCCGGGTTTGCAGCGCATTACCTTATCCTAGACCTCGTGCGTTCTCCGTGCGAAGCAGAAGAAAGCAGTGTCTTTCATCAGCACGTACACCATTTCGACCGAGAGGAGCTTTGCTTGCGATTACGAAGGGTGCGGCCGGACATACCGCTCCAGCCAGTCGCTCAAAACCCATGCGCTGACTCACAATGGTAATCGGTACTTCTGCGCGTGTGGACGTGTGCAGTCGTAATGCTAATTTCCAAGACATCAGCTACGCGCACGCTGGCTCTCTCATGCGTCGGTTGAGGAGCTTTCCAGTCGACTCTGAATATATACGCGAGTGCGAGAAAAAGGGGTGGTCTAAGAATGTACATGGAAGCGTGAAGTGCCTCTTGCGCGCCCCGGCTTAGGAGGTCTGTCTCAACCATACTTGATATATCACTTTCTCATGTCATGCCGGACACTCTGGAAAAGTTCCTTTCGTCATGAGCTCGTTAATTTCTGTTTCCCTCCGCCACACGCTCGTTCACATCGTCACGAAGTAGCTCACTTTCTGTCTTCGTCTCTTTCCTCCGGTCGAACTATCAGACATTTCTCTCCTAGCCAGTAGTACGCTTATGACATCTAGCATAAAATCCTTCTCATAATATGCTATACTAATAGCAGATCCTTTCGGGATAAGATTTCTGCAACGTGCAATCATCAAAAGCATCTTGCTGGATATGAGACCAGAGGTTACGCGGCCGAGCTTGAGTCGTGTCGCATTCGTGCGGCGGAAGGGGTAAAGAACATCGAACGCTTGACACGTTATCGCCAACCAGACATTGTAACAGATGAGAAGCTTGTTAGATATAAATGATCGGAGATTTAGTATGAATACAGACAACACAACTGCGAAAACAAAACAAGATCATAGTCCAGTAAACACGCTGAGGTTAAACTAGTCACGAAAGCAGAAATCGAGGTAACAAAGGGGGAAAAAAGTGATAAATGGATAGGGGAATAGAAAGTCGCGAAAATATTCGGTATTCAAAAGATGCAGACAACATAAATGAGGAAATAAAATAGAGATCGAGACAGACCAAACAAGCCAAGGTCACATACACGCCGGACGCGGAGGCGGAGAAAACAGCTGTACAAATCGTGGAAACAAACGGAAAGGAATCCGGTGATGATGAAGATGACATACGAGACGGGTGCGGGATTCCCCTATTTCTTCTTGCCCTTTCCTCTCTCGCGCTCCTTAATTGGCACTACAGAGCCTGGGTGATCTTTTATGCAATGCCGTTGCATCGCGTCAAAGCGACTGTATGTCAAGTCACAGTATACACACTTGACCCTTCCGCTCGCCCCGCCGCCAGGCCCGCGCGGACATCTGGCTTTGTGCCGTGTGAGGTCACTGCGATGCGCACATGAAATTTCGCACCCGGGGTAATCGCAGTGGAATCGAGGAGCTTCCGGCTCATCAGATGGGTTCGCTGCAGCCTGAGGAGCGGCTTTCGCTATGTCCATGGCCTTTGGCGGCCTTGCCTTGTCCGCGCGAGCGGCCTTCGTCGTCTTCTCTGTCCTCGACGGTCCCGCCTCACTCGCGCGAGCATTTGCGAGGGCTCCCCCACTCGAGCCCTCAATGAATTCAGGCAATGCATACGCCTGGGCGTCGTTCCCGGACGGTGGGAAACCTGGGACGGCAGGGAAGATGAAGGTGCTGAGAATGGGATCCTGGTGCGATGGATTGGGAGCCCTTGGTTCGGTCATCCTGAAAGCGGCTTCGGACACACCGTACGGGTTCGCTGTAGCCTGCCGAGCTGCCTTCGCCGTATTTTCATTCTTCGATGGCCTTGCTTTGCCCGCCCGAGCGGCCTTCGTTTTCTTATCCGTCCTGGACGGCCCCGCCTTGCTTGAACGTGAAGGAATTGCTGCTGAAGCTCCACTGCTCGAGCCTTGAACGAATTCAAGCATGTTATGTGCATGGTAATCGTTCCCGGACAGATGAAAACCTGGAACAACAGGGAGGGTGAAGGGGGTGGAACGGTGGTGGGTTGAGGTAGGAGCTCTTGACTCGGGCATCCCAAACGCGTCTTCGGGTTCATCGTACGGGCTTTCTGCAGTCAGACGAACGGCCTTCGTTGTGTTCTTCGCCTTGTTCTTGCGAGTGGCCTTCGTCGACTTCTGCGTTCTCGACGGTCCCGCCTTGCTCGGACGAGGAGCGTTTGCTGCTGCAGCTCCGCGGCTCGAGCCTTGAACGAACTCGGGCATGTCATGTGCTTCGGAATTGTTCCCGGACGGTAGGAAACCTGGAACGGCAGGGAGGGTGAAGGAAGTGGGACTGTAGTCCTGGTGCGGTGGATACAGAGGGCCGATGGAGCGACTGAGCGAGATCTGTTGATGGCTTGCTTGAGGGTCGCTAGGAGGACTTTCCGACGGCGGAGTCGGGTAGGCCCTCTCTGCGGGCAGCATAGCCGGGAGAGTGTCGGGCCCGGGATACAAGTCCCATTGATCATCTATGGTGCATGCATTAGACAAGTCAAACAAGTGTTTTTACAAAGGACATACAGTTAGAAACTCGTCCTAATTCGAGAACCCCACCTGCTTCGACTACCTCCTGGCTTCCGATCGAGGCGGTAGTAGCAGGGTTGAGCATCAGTAGTGAGGGGTCGATGCAATCGAGAGCTGCTGTGTTCTGTTCCGTCCCGTGGAACTGATCGACGGTCGCTCCAGCCTAACAAAGCGCATTATCAGCATCCAAGTCAATGTCAAAGAGAATCGTGCAAAAAATGTACAAGAATTTGAGCGGTGCTGAATAGAATAGACACAAAGTTGCAGTCCGAGGAGGCCACTGGGACCAGCGGCACATCAGGCTTTCCAGGTAGCTGTGAAGAAGGCATGTTTGTAAGAGGAGAAGATGAGGGGAGAAGGACGGATATGAGGGGAAGGTGTGAGTGGATGGATGAAAGCGCGAACGAACGAAGATGTTGACTTGGCCACACGAATTTATGTGTGACGTCCCGTGACTGCAACCCGAACGAACCCCCCGAGAACCAGGTCTTCAGTAACAACCATCGACATTTCTAGCTCCGAACCCGGCCAGCAAGACGCCCAGGTCACAGAGATAGGTATCTGTGTGTCGACGAGCTTTCTAGTCGAGTTGAGAATCGTTTAGACAAGCTCAGTCACAGAGCCACAATGGCTCAGCGGACGACGATTCAACATATCCTATCGGGAAACATGAGAAAAGCGTACCTTTGCTTTGATTTTATCTTAGACTTGAGGTATGTACTGGATCATTTTTCCTCCAATCTCGCGCGAGGGAACTGAGGGTTGATTGTGACAGCGACCCCGTCAATATCTGTTCAAGTAAATGCGATATCAAGGCGCTTCGGTTCATCTTGGGGCTTCGTAGTGCACCAGCTGGTAGTTTTAACCTGTCGAGAAAGATAAAAATCTACCGTTGCTTAGACCTCTGGTGCGGACTTGCAGCTCAGTACCATTGTCCTGCGCGGAATTCCACGAGTATCGATCTCAAAGGAAACTCGACAAGCAACGCTGCATAACTCGCGGTCTCAACTCCCTTCGTCTTGCTGTTTGACGGGACATTTCAATCAGTCAAATTGCTTGAGCCGGAAAATATACGACTCCCTGCACGCGACTTCGGTGAGCATTGTCTTATGCCGTCCGGCCAATGTTCTGCACTCACTCATTCTGCAGACGCCAGGCGACATCGCAGAGACCGTGATTCAAGCCCTTTCGAGTTCAGTTATCAAGCATTGGCCATGCGGAAAGCCTCAAGCATCGAACATATGGTGTATGTCTGTCATTCTATTGTTATTCAGAAGTCTAACTCCATCTACAGAATACATACCGTAATAATCAGCTCGACGAACTAGTTCAGAAAGTCCCAAACTACTTACCGACGTCTATTCTATCATTGGTCTATCGTCTATGTACGTATCTCCTGGGGTTTCTCTAGTGATACCTAAGCTCATCATTTGTAGCGTCATCATACTAGATGGTGAGATGGCCGGAGATGGCAAGATGGCGAGGACGCCCTAGATGCTAAGGTTAATTCGCATTCGGGATACGTTCTCTACGATGCTAACGGCGGATGGTCTGTGTAGCAGAGTTGTGAGTGAACTCGATTACTCTCTCGACGTTGAAGATTCACACCTTTACTCCGCCAGTCAAAGGTGAGCACTCGGGCCTGTCTTGGGTTCTACGATGGCTCTTTATCGTAAATTTGCCCTTCAGCTTCCTAGACGGTTCAACCTACCATATTCCGTGATTAGTGATCCCGAGTTACTCAGTAGACCGCAACGGCAGGTCACCATTTTGTTCTTCCAGGCTACGCTGTATTGATAAGAGATTAGGCCGACGTCAGAGGACAAACTCTCTAGCCTCGTCGTCAGCGCCGTCCAGCATCTTCTTCGAGGTCCACAATAGCATCAGGAGACCATTCTTGAGGTACATTCGGCTGAACTTCTGGTGAGTCAATTTTCTGCGAGCGGCGAGCCTTGGTTGACTGGTTTCTTCCCGAAGCCGACTGAGCTCGACAATGACGGCAAAGGAGCGCAGATATACCGAGCACAGGATATACGACGAAGCAAGCCAATTCCAAGATATCTTTTTAAGGAGAATTTGCAGCTGATTGCGCTGCGGCCAGCTCATCATCCGTGTCACGTCCGCGTGTCGTGACGCCGCATAGTCCCAATCATTCTCTCCCGTCGACGACGACTCCGATCTGAGCACGATGGCGGGCGTGTACACCTTAGGGACCGAACTGTATGGGTGTCCGTGTCTTTTTGAAATCTAGCCGGAGAATCGTGTCCACTGGAACGTTCACAATCGTCTCGCCACAAGTACACAGCGTCCGATCAGGTAGTCCATCCCAAGATTCTCTTGACGTGCGGCATGTTTCGAAGGCAAGGAATAAGGCCGATATTGGTGGAAGGTTAGACTCAATCGCTCGATTCATCGTGAACTTATTTGGTACCTCTTCGACATCTACCGTTCTTCCGATCGTTGACGAGTTTTTTCTCGTTCCTCTGACTTGTGTCATACATTTTCTCCCAACTTACTCCATCTAAGTGGCTTCACTTATGTGGATACCTTGCTCTGTTGATATACGTGCCAGCCTTCATTTCTCTAGTCTTGCTTTCCTTACCATCGCCTCGAGCTGAAGCGGTACCTAATGCACCGTCCAAGGTCCGGATGACAATGGCCATCCTATACGATGGATGTTCTGCTGCTTCCGTGCCTCCGCACTCACCACCTGCCAAGCTCTCATCGCGGACTTTGCGACCGATGTTTTCTCTCGCCTTCTCGTCGGTTCACTAGGGCAAAATCTTAGAACATTGAACATGGGGCGCTACTGCTTTCTTCACGTTTTTGTAAAGAAAGAGATGTTCCCGCGAAATAGGTTCCAAGCACCAACCTCATTCCTTTCGTCTACTCATCTGCCTGCTTGATTGTCGAGCTCTTTCGCTATCTGGTCTGTGCGGATATCAATCGAGTTCTTAATATTTAGTTCAGGTTGACCGTGATTGGACTTGCGAGGTATGTTACTCTATTTGAATCTGCTTGGCTAGAATTCTCATACTTGACTGATTATGCAGACGAACCATATGTCTCATCGGAACTTGACGAAGAGGATCAATGCGACGAACGCCTTTGATACCGCCTACACAAGTGATAGGCTCAGAACAAGTGAAGAAATCAAACATTCCACGAAGTCCGACGACCGTGACTCAGGTCTGTCGACACCATTTCCGCAATCATAAGCTCTGCTGCGCTCTCCGATAAGAGCCCATATCTGTGGATATCTGTGTATGGCACTCGGACTTCGAATGATTAGCTTTGCTGTGGCGGCGTTGGCTTCCGAAGCGTACTTGCTCAGATGCCTTCAGTGAGGAGTGGTATGAGGGCAATTTCAATTATGACGCGAGCACACGATCATTTTGAGAGCAGCCTTCACGCCCTTCGTCGACGAGAAGCGCTCGTATCATCTGCCACTGTTTTTCACCAGCCAAGATTTGCAACTGTACGGCCAGCTCGAAGCTCGACCACGGGGAGGGCAAAATCAGACATTCGAAAGAGGAGCAAGGTGGCGGACGAGTATGTCTGCTAGTGCTCAATGACGATTCAGCCGTCCGCATTGACAATCTGGAACCAGGTAGCGCTTGTCCCAGCCAAGCGCATGGCTGACTTTCTCAAATATTCCGCCACATATATCATATGGCGGCATGCGGATACAAGTCTGCGACACCCTGCATAACTTTTCCCACTCCCATACTTTCCTTCTCATCTAAAATCCAAACGACCTACTCTCGATAATCTCAAATCTACGCCGTACAGCACTTGTGTCTGATCGCAACGAAGTCATCGCATAACGTGTTCCTCCGTTCTGCCTTCGGCCTACATGCTACCATTTTCTGTTTACTGTAAGGATAACATCCCTGTATCTCTGTTATTAGCAACTATAGATGTCTTATTCAAGCGTTCCTAAGCAAACTATTTAGGCGGTGGTACAATGGTCGTCAAACACACTCACGTGATCCGCCACAATCTTATACGAGTCCAACGCCATTGTGACATTCTCCTCATCTTCATCAATGACAAGGACCATCTTTCTTTCTTGTTAAATTCACTCTCATAAGCATCTGTGACTACAGAGGACTCACATTCTGTCTTCTTGCTCCCTATATCAATTCTACGATACGACTCACATAGAGCCACAGTTCGCACAGAGATACAGTTTCAAGTTTCCCCCTTCAAAACATGGGAAACACAGCATCCTTTGCTTCGAGTACGCCAGAGTGCCGAAGATGTGTCGAGGTCTTTCCCCGCAAGGCGACACATTCTGTGGCACTCACTAAATTGACGGTTCTATCGAGGGTACGTTTGTTTGAAACTTGCTTTCTCCCTTCTCCTACCGTCAAATTTCCGAGTTCGCATCGAGAAAACTCTATATACATACTAATAGCTCCACTTAGCTTCGTACGCAGAACGTGTTTAATGATCCTGAAGATTCCGAGAAAGAGTATGATATACTGGCGCCATGGACCACGGTCCTAAGCAACGATCACGTTGACGAGTCCTTTCTTTATCAATCTCCTGACGGAGAGTGGGTACCATTCGAACACAGTATGAAGGTTACGAATATAGTGGCAAGCTCTAAGCATTTCATTCTTGAAAACGATGCAGGTTCTGACTGTGGCCTCTGATTATAGGCGGTGACCCACCGTCCCGTTCATGCTGCTAAAGTACAAAATTTTAACTGTGCTAAATACAAGACTGCTTTGAGAACGTACTCTGGGCTGTCGCCGAAGCATGCAGAAAAGATCGGTGCGGGTGAGGAGGATGAAGCTGTGAAGGATGTTTACGGTATGCTTTTGAGTTAGATACTTCTACTGATTTGCATTCTAACTTAGATTGTTAAAAGGAAATGACAGCCTTACGACCGCGAATACTGCTAGCTCCGTGGAGAATGTGAAGGGTATCCCAGAAGTGGGCTCTCAGCTGCCAGTATCTCCGCCCGAACTGTGGGGGCCCGCAGTCTGGGAGGAATGGTACAACTCTATCGAACAGATTCTTATGGAGACGGAACAAGAAAGAGCACTGCGAATTTTGAATGAACCGCGCAAAGGACCAATCGGGTTGTCTTTAGTCGACGCCTACTGCTTGCACTACATCGACAACTTCCTTACCACGGAAGCTGTACTCCATATCCGTCTGACGGTTTCTCAACACCTAATGGACCGGAACAAGAGAAAGATAAACCAGAGCAAGAGGCGGAGGAATATTGTCAGCCCGCCCAGATACAGGCCGTCGCCGCTCTCCGCTTGTTTCCTCCCAGGAAGCTTTGACTTGGAGAACACCAAGGAAGATGAAGAGGAGCTCGACTCCGACAGGCCGATAGCTATGATCTTTTCAAGGCGCGGCGCCCGCCTCGAGATCCCTAGGTTCGATGAGTTATTGTAATTCACAACTACAACTGTATGTATCTCGCAGGCGGAACGCATGCTTCTGCCGTTGACACCAATTCTGTACTGCCTGTATGTACTGTTAAATGACTTTCTAACATCTGCATCTATATTCTTTTTCAAGAACTTGATCGTGTTCTCAAATACAATCTTATTGTTTTTTAAACAAATGTATCTCTTCATATCGCTCTTAGACGACCCAGCACCTTTGGTAAGAAATTTTATATCCAAGAAGAACGAAATATGTTTATGTACAAGAGCCTGTGAGCGCGACCTGGAGAACTTGTAATTTATTTATCTCTGTACAAGTACATTCCTCCCTCGCTAGGTTCTCGAGGCACGCTCGACGCGCCGAGCAAAGGACCAGACCTCAGGAACTGAAAAAAAGGAAGGAAGGATAAAGCCTGTATGAAGACGGGCCGAGGATTCCCTGCGCGGACGCGGACAGGACGGTGCTCGGTGGCTCCGAGCTTGGCGCCCCGAACCAGGGCCCGAGGGCCAGCCGAAGCGCGGAAGGACGGTTCTCATTTAAAGCACGAAGAGCCGTGCCTGCGCCTTCTCTCGACGCTTCTCAGCTTCCCAGGCCTCCCGCAGCGCAAGCTCGGAGCTTATATTCTTCCCTCCCTCGGAGCTCGCTGCTATACATGTTCCTGGCCTACGGGGCAGCGCGGTGTGCGCGCAGAGGCGAGGCGCTGCTTTCACTCGGCCGGCAGGTGGAATGTGGAGGAGGGATGGCGCGAAGACGGCTGCTGCGGACCGCGATAGCGTAATGAAGGTCCGGCGCCGCGTGCGTGGCCAGAGCCAGGCAGACTTCGCGCGGGATGCAGTCCGTGCGCAGGTTCGCGGGTACCTGGGGCTTCGACCTCGAGGGGCGAGCGGCTTCAAAGCTGGTAAACGACCGACGACCGAAGGCGGAGGCGGATGGAGTGGAGAAGCACCTCCTCCTCCCCCCTGGCGCAATTCATTTTTATTTTTGGAGCTGCGAACCGTGATTCGTGATTCGTGGTTCGTGATCGTGCCTGCGGCAGTTCGATGATTTTTTTTCTTTTTTTCGTTTTTGCGCCTGCAGCGCCGTCTCTGTGTTGTTATAGTTTTGAGGATTTGAGATGGGCGGTTGTTTTTGAGGCTGGAGCGCTGGGAGTTTTTACGGCGGAGCGGGTTGTTTGAGATGGTCAGGATGGAGATGGATGGAGATGGAGATGTGGAGATGGAGATGGACGTGACCTGCGAGGGGATCCGATTTCGGGCGACAGCAGGGACTTCTAAAAGACAGAAAGAGACAGAGTCAAGCAGATGGAAACAGGCCCGCGATGGAGGCTGCGCCACGTCAGCCGGGCATCAAGCAAATTGGCATAAGAATGAGAAGGAGGGAGAAATAGGAGCGCAGAGGCACGGATCCGCGATCCGCGAATAGGGCGGGCTTCACTGCCAGACGGAGCTGTCCCGCCGGGGGAATGATGTGTGGGTGTATCAGCAGCGGCTGTTGTGGGCCCCTCCCCCTGGTGATCGAGGTACCAACGATGCTTGAATAGGGAGGGAGAGCGCAGGAAAAGAAAAGAAAAGAAAAAAGTGTGAAGTGGATCGCGCTGACAGGCATCGACAATGTATTTGTGTTATTTTCGTTGAATCCTGTGTTGATCTCTCGATGCCATTGCCAGGCTTTTTTTCTTCTTCTTTTCTTCCCTTTGTTTTTTGACAGATAAATGGATGGCGGAGCGGCTGTTTGTGCTGTTTGCGTCGCGTAGCCGATTAGGACGGGGGCGGGGACTAGGACGCGGCGCTGGTGAAACGGGCGTCAAGCGCCGGGTGACGCGCAGAGACTACGGAGTCACTTGAAACACACGCCCCGGTGCCAGGACGGGACAAGCATATGGCGGCGTCGCTCCACATGGACATGGCGCGCGCGCCCGCCGAGAGCTAGGTGTGCAGAATCAGCCGGCGGAAACGTCGCGATCGCGCGGGATACACTGCTTGCGTAAGCGCCCATGGTGCGGGCGTTCGCGCGTGCGTGCGCGTGCATTAAAGACATTGGAGCATAGCAGCGGTGCGCATTGGACTAGGCTCGAAGGACATATGCTTAGAGCTTAGAAGGTAGAAGGTAGATGCGCTTCGCGCCGGCCTTGGACGGCTGATCCTGGCTCCGAGCTCCTGATTTCGTGTTCCATTACGCCCGGGCGAAGGGGAGGAGGGAGGGCAAGAAAAAGGAAAGGGAAAGGGAAAGGGAAAAGACTAGAAGGCAGGGAGGGAAGCGGTTCGGCCGGATAGGCGAGGTGGAAGATTTGGAGGGATCAGGATGTGGTGCTGGCTAATAGATAGGTAGGTTGGAATGATGCGGTGCGCGCGCCAACCGAACGCGGGCGTTGGCGCGGGGTGGGTCAGCGGCCGAGGGCGTCGCACGCGTTTTTTTTGAGAGTGCGTTGGCTGGTGGAGAGATGGATCGCGACGGGTGACGCTGCTTGGCTTGCTTGCTCAGCCAGATGTTGGCGAAGTCGGTGGGCGGTGCTGCACTTTGCTCGGGAGAGAAAGAGAAAAGAAAGGCGATTAGATAGCCCGGTTTCAGATCCAGAGATCCAGATCCGTGGCTCGATCGTTGATCCCGTTGATACAGACTATGTCAATGGGAGACTTGGAAGCCTGGCCGGATATTTTCGGTTTGATGATCAAAGAAACTCGTGCGTGCTTTGGGATCTGAAAGAACACCTGGAAGAGAGCCAGCGAAGAAAAGACGATCAAAGTTAGAATTCGCGTTTAAGGTCCGGCTGATGATGAGGGGGGTCACGGAAACGTTCGAGCGGGGACGGCGATAGCGACGGGGAGCTGGCGTCGTGCACGGCACTTCGACGGACTAAGAGTTTTGGACGGACGGATATGTGTCCGTGGCTCGGCAGAGAAAGCTGATGTGACCTGGGAGATCAGCAGAAAGCTTGTCAGCGGCTGTGCATACCTTACCATACCATACATGGGCTGTGATGGGGTCGGGGTCGTCGGGGCTCCCGCCGATGCAGCGTCATGCGCGGGCCTTGTTTGTTTGTTTGTATTTGGCCTTTTAAAAAAAATTAGTCGATGCCAAACTGGATTTCCACCTCAAGCACAGCTATAAATTTCGAAATTTCTGAACTTTGTTCACAAAAGATCGCGTCCAAACTAAAACACAAAACAATATAGCTCACGTGGAGATAACGCATGAAAATTCCAGCGAAGCAGAAGAGTGACATGCGCAGCTGTGCCGCCAAGTGACTTTTTCGATGTCAGAATGTTATCGCGAGATTACGTCTATACCTTGAGCTCATGCACTCTTACTCTTTTCCAGAATGATCTAACCGAGAAATCCAAACTGGGATTCTATGACGCCGTACTGTGCGTTTGCGTCGCCTACAGAACATATCGTAGTTGGTAGGATTGCTTTGAGAGCATCTAGATATGCTGACATTTAATTGCTTGCGTCTAAGGCACGTCTCCTAAAAATGGTGTTTGTGCGAAAGCTTCTCGCTTATTCGACAGCACAGACCACAAGATGTCATTCAATTTCGAAGACGAGAACATATTTGGCGAATTCGGAAAAGCCCCCTTTGTCAGTAGCAACCTGCTGTCAGTAGCAACCTGCTTTCGGGACTCATTCCAAGTGTATTTAACTTCGCGCGGAGAGAATTAGAAAACTCAGACTCGGACGGCTTTGAATACCTGAGCGAATAAAAGTCAGAATGTTCATCCTCACCTCTCAGTACTCCCGAGCTTCACCTAATATTTCGCGTTAGGGCTCCCCTTCGCCAGACACAATAGCACTTTCTCCAAATGCTACGACAAACACGACAAAGTTCAATTAACCTCCATCCCGGATCCGCAGCGCACCACCTTATCCTCGACTCTGAATGTGTACGAACGTGCGAGAAAAGGGGGTTGTCGAAGAATGTCCATGGAAGCGTGAAGTGCCTCTCGCGCGCCCCGGTTTAGCAGTCTGTCTCAGTCATACTTGAAATATGACATTCTCATGCCATGCCGGACACAATCTGGAAGAAGTTCCTTCGTCATGAGCTCGTTCAGTTTTTGTTTCCCTCCATCACATGCTCGTTCATTTATGTTTCCGCTCATCGCATCGTCAGGCGGTAGCCCACTTTCTATCTTCGTCTCTTTCCTCCGGTCGAACTATCAGTCATTTCTCTCATAGACATTGGTACACTTATGGCATCTAGCATAAACTCCTTCTCATAAAATGATATACTAATAGCAGATCCTTTCGGAATAAGATTTCTGCAAAGTGCAAATATCAAAAGCATCTAGCTGTATATGAGACCCGAAATTACGTCGAACTGACAGAGTCAAGCGGACTAGCTTGAGTCGTGTCGCATTCGTGACAAATGCGACGGGTTTTAAGTGGTATATAAAGAACATCGAACATCTGACGCGGCATCACCAACCAGACATTGTGACAGATGAGACTCTTGTTAGATATAAATGTTCGGAGATATAGTATGAATACAGACAACAAAACTTGCGGAACAAAAACAGGATCCTAGTCCAGTAAACACGCCAAGGCTACACTAGTCACGAAAGCAGAAATCGAGGTAACAAAGGGGAAAAAAGGTGATAAATGGATAGGGGAATAGAAAGTCGCGAAAATATTCGGTACTCAAAAGATGCAGACAACATAAATGAGGAAATAAAATAGAGATCAAGACAGACCAAACACGCCAAGGTCACATACACACCGGACGCGAAGGCGGAGAAAACAGCTTTACAAATCGCGGAAACAAATGGAAGGGAATCCGGCGATGATGAAGATGACATACGAGACGGGTGCGGGCTTCCCCTATTTCTTCTTGCCCTTTCCTCTCTCGCGCTCTTTGATTGGCACCACAGAGCCTGGGTGATCTTTTATGCAATGCCGTTGCATCGCGTCAAAGCGACTGTATGTCAAGTCACAGTATACACACTTGACCCTTCCGCTCGCCCCGCCGCCAGGCCCGCGCGGACATCTGGCTTTGTGCCGTGTGAGGTCACTGCGATGCGCACATGAAATTTCGCACCCGGGGTAATCGCAGTGGAATCGCGGAGCTTCCGGCTCATCAGATGGGCTCGGTGCAGCCTGAGGAGCGGCTTTCGCTATGTTCTTTGCCTTTGGTGGCCTTGCCTTGCTCGTGCGAGCGGCCTTCGTCGTCTTCTCTGTCCTCGACGGTCCCGCCTCGCTCGCGCGAGTATTTGCTACGGCTCCCCCACTCGAGCCCTCAATGAATTCAGGCATTAAATATGCCTGGCCATCGTTCCCGGACGCCGGGAAATCCGGGACGGTAGGGAGGGCGAAGGGGGTGGGACGGTGGTCCTGGTACGATGCGGTAGGAGCTCTTGGCTCGGGCATCCCGAACGCGTCTTCGGGAACACCGTACGGACTCGTTGAAGTCAGACGAACGGCCTTCGCTGTGTTCTTCGCCTTGCTCTTGCGAGCGGCCTTCGTCGACTTCTGCGTTCTCGACGGTCCCGCCTTGCTCGAACGAGGAGCGTTTGCTGCTGCAGCTCCGCGGCTCGAGCCTTGAACGAACTCGGGCATGTTTTGTACATTAGAATCGTTCCCGGACGGTAGGACACCTGGGATGGCAGGGAGGGTGAAGGTGTTGAGAGTGGGATCCTGGTGAGGTGGATTGGGAGCCCTTGGCTCGGTCATCCTGAAAGCATCTTCTGGAGCACCGTACGGACTCGCTGCAGTCAGACGACCGGCTTTCCCTGTCTTTTTCGCTTTCGAAGGCCCGGACTTACTCGCGCGAGCAGCCTTTTTCGTCTTTTCGGTCCTCGACGGTCCCGCCTTGCTCGAACGGGGGGCGTGCGCTGCTGGAGCTCCGCTGCTGGAGCCTTCAACGAATTCGGGCATAGCAATGGTCTGTGCGTCCATCTCGGATGCTGGGAAAGCTAGAGCGGTAGGCACGGAAGAAAGGGTGTGTGCCCCGTACTGGCGCGATGAATACGGAGGACCTTGTTCGCACATCTCGAGTGCCTGGCTCGAGGAAGCTATACGAGGAGTAGTCGCTGCTCTTCTATTTCGCGTTTGCGGCGTCGCTTGGCTCGTACGTGTCGCTTCTGTCGACATGCCGTTGCCTTGATCTGGCCGCGAATGATTCCCGTCTCCCCACGGAAATGGAGCGAATAATTCGGTCGCAGGAGACGCGTCATAGCTAGGATGGCTTGTAAGAGGATTGTATGGTGGACTTTCCGACGGCGGTGTCGGGTAGGCCCTCTGTGCGGGCAGCATTGCCGGGAGAGTGTCGGGGCCGGGAGACAAGTCTGGTTGACCGTCTTCATGATGACCAGATTGGTACTCTCCACTATCTGTGGTGCATGCATTAGACAAGTCAACTAAATGGCTTTACAAAGGACATACGGTTCGAACCTTGTCCTAGTTCGAAAACCCCACCTGCCTCGAATACCTCCTGATTTCCGATCGAGAAGGTATCGGCGGGGTTTAGCATTAGCAGAGCGGGGTCAATACAGTCGGAGGCCGTGAACTCTTCCGTCCTGTGGAAAAACTCGTCTACTAGAATACCCGTGTTGTGCAAAGGATTGTCGTTCGGACGATTGTCATAAGGAGAATTGTAGCCTTGACCGACTGTCGCTCCAGCCTAACAAAGCGCATTATCAGCATCCAAGTCAATGTCAAAGAGAATCGTGCAAAAAATGTACAAGAATTTGAGCGGTGCTGAATAGAATAGACACAAAGTTGCAGTCGGAGGAGGCCACTGGGACCAGCGGCACATCAGGCTTTCCAGGTAGCTGTGAAGAAGGCATGTTTGTAAGAGGAGAAGATGAGGGAAGAAGGACGGATGTGAGGGGAAGGTGTGAGTGGATGGATGAAAGCGCGAACGAACGAAGATGTTGACTTGGCCACACGAATTTATGTGTGACGTCCCGTGACTGAAATGCGAACGAACCCCCCGAGAACCAGGTCTTCAATAACAACCATCGACATTTCTAGTTCCGAACCCGGCCAGCAAGACGCCCAGGTCACAGAGATAGGTATCTGTGTGTCGACGAGCTTTCTAGTCGAGTTGAGAATCGTTTAGACAAGCTCAGTCACAGAGCCACAATGGCTCAGCGGACGACGATTCAACATATCCTATCGGGAAACATGAGAAAAGCGTACCTTTGCTTTGATTTTATCTTAGACTTGAGGTATGTATTGCATCATTTTGCCTCCAATCTCGCGCAAGGGGACTGAGGTTTTGAATTTTGCCAGCGACCCTTCAACATCTGTTCAAGTAAGTGCGATGTCAAGCTCAGCATCTCTAGGTTCATCTTGTTGCTTCGTATTGCACCAGCTGGTAGTTTCAACCTGTCGAGGAAGATAGAAATCCACCGTTGCTTAGACCTGTGGTGCGGACTTGCAGCTGAGTACCATCGCCCCTGCGCGGAGTTGCACGAGTATCGATCTCAAAGGAAACTCGACAAGCAACGCTGCATAACTCGCGGTTTCAACGCAAGGAGATTCCTTTCGTCTTGCTGGTTGACGGGCCGTTTCAACAGGCGAACCGCACGATGGCCGATTTCCTACAATTCGGTGAGCATTCCCTCTTGTCGTCTAGCCATGTTCTGTACTCACTCATTCTGCACACGCCAGGCGACATCGCAGAGACGGTGATTCAAGCCTTTTCGAGTTGAGTTATCAAGCATTGGCCATGCAGAAAGCCTCAAGCATCGAACATATGGTGTATGTCTGTCATTCTATTGTTATTCAGAAGTCTAACTCCATCTACAGGATACATACCGTGATAGCAATCAGCTCGACGAACTAGTTCAGAAAGTCTCAAACTACTTACCGACGTCTACGCTATTATTGGTCTATCGTCTATGTACGTATCTCCTGGTGTTTCTCTAGTGATACCTAAGCTCATCCTTCGTAGCGTCATCGTCCTAGACGGTGAGATAGCCGGAGATGGCAAGATGGCGAGGACGCCCCAAATGCTGAGGTTAGTTCGCATCCGGGATACGTTCTCTACGATGCTAACGGCGGATGGTCTGTGGAGCAGAGTTGTGAGTGAACTTGATTATTCTCTCGACGTTGAAGATTCGTACCTTTACTCCGCCAGTCAAAGGTAAGCACTCGAGCCTGTCTTAAGTTCTACGATGGCGCTTCACTGTGAATTTGCCCCTTCAGCTTCCTAGACGGTTCAACCTACCATATTCCGCAATCCATGGTCCCGCTTTATCCAGCAGACAACAACGGCAGGTCACTATTTTGTTCTTCCAGGCTACATTGTACTGATAAGAAATTAGGCCGACACCAAAGGACAAACTCACTAGTTTCATCGTCAGCGCCGTCCAGCATCCTTCTGCAAGGTCCACAATAGCGTCAGGAGACCATGCTTGGAGTACATTCGGCTGAACTTCTGGTGAGTCAAATTTCCGCGAGCGGCGAGCCTTGCTTGATTGATTTCTTTCTCGAAGCCTACTGAGCTCGACAATGATGGCAAACGAGCACAGATTCAAGATATACCGAGCACAGGATATACGACGAAGCAAGCCAGTTCCAAGATATCTTTTTTAAGGAGAATTTGCAGCTGCGGCCAGCTCATCATCCGTGTCACGTCCGCGTGTCGTGACGCCGCATAGTCCCGATCATTCCCTCCCGTCGACGACGACTCCGATCTGAGCACGATGGCGAGCGTGTACACCTCAGAGATAGAACTGCGCTGGTCTTTGGAATCTGACTCGAGAATCGTGTCCGCTGGAACAACTTTCATAATGTCAAACTTCGTCACGCCACAAGTACCCTGCGTCCTCTGTTGGTAGTCGATCCCGAGACTCCTTGATGTGTGGGTTGTTTCGAAGGGAAACAATGAGACATCATACAGCTGGTGTAGGGCTAGATTCGATTGCTCGATCTACGGCGAAGTTATCGCTTCTCTAGTCTTGCTTTCCTTACCATCGCCTCGAGCTGAAGCGGTACCTCAGGCTCCTTCCAAGGTCCGGATGACAATGACCATCTTATTCGATGGACGTTCTGCTACTTCCGCGCTTCTGCACTCACTGCCTGTCAAGCTCTTATCGTGGACTTCGCGACCGATGTCTTCTCTTGTCTTCTCGTCGAAAAAATCTTAGGTCATTGAACATGGGCCACTACCGTTTTCTTGACGCAGTGTTCGCGTTTTTTAAAAGCAGGAGATGTTCGCGCGAAATAGGTTCAAGCACCAACCTCATTTCTTTCGTCTACTCCTCGACCTGCTCGATCGAGCTCTTTCGCTACCTGGCCAGTGCGGATATCAGTCGAGCTCTTGACACCCAGTTCTGGTTGGATAAGGTATGTTACTCTATTTGAATCTGTCTGGCTATAATGCTCACACTTCACCGATTATGCAGACGAACCATATGGCTTATCGGAACTTGAAGAAGAGGATTGACACAATGAACGCCTTTGATGCCGCCTTCGCGAGTTCGGTGCGAGTGAAGTAATCGAACGTTACGCGAGTATCGACGGCCGTGACGCGGGTCCATCGACGCCGGTTCTGCATTCATTAAGCTCTACTGCGCTCTCCGATAAGAGCCCATATCTGTGGACATCTGTGAATGGCACTCGAAATTCAGTTGATTAGCCTTTGCTGTTGCGGTGGCGGCTTCTGAAGCGTATTCGCTCAGATGGCGCCAGCGACGAGCTTGAGGGTGTGGTATGAAGGCGATTTCAACTATGACGCGAGCACATAATCATTTTGAGAGCAGACTTCACGCCCTTCGTCGACGAGATGCGCTCTTATCATCTGCCACCTATTTTCACCAGCCAAGAGTTTCTATTGTACGGCCAGGTCGAAGCTCGATACCGGGGAAGGCGAAAACAGAAATTCGAAAGAGGAGCGAGGTGAATGACCAGTGTGTCTCCTAACGCTCAATGACGATTCAGCCGGCCGCACTGGCAATCTGGAACCAGGCAGCGCTTGTCCCTGGCAAGCACTGGCGCTGGCTTTCTCAAATATTCTGCCACATATATCATATGGCGGCATGCGGATACAAGTCACTTTCCCCACTCCCATACTTTCCTTCTCATCTGAAATCTAAACGACTCACTCAAATCTACGCCGTACAGCACCGTGTCCGATCTCAACGAAGCCATCGCACAACGTGTTTCCCGTTCTGCTTACGACCCTACATGCTACCATTGTCTGTATATCGTAAGGTACCATCCATGTATCTCTGTATTAGCAACTATTAAAGTCTTCATTTAAGCGTTCCTTAGCAAACTAATTAGGCGATGGTATAATGGTTGCCGAACACGCTCACGTGATATCCCGCCACAGTCTTCACGACGCCATTGTGATATTCTCTTTACCTTCATCGATGACAAGAACCAGCTTTCTTCCTTGTTAAGCTCACCCTCACGGGCATCTGTGACCATATAGGCTTTATACGCCGTTTTCTTGCTTCCTATATCGATTCTACGATACGGCTTACATCGAGCCACAGCTCGCACAGAGATCCAGTTTCAGTTTCCCTCCTTCCAAACATTATGGGGAACACCATTTCCACTGTGTCGCGTCGGAACGAACATCGAGGATGTGCTGAAGTCATTCCACGCAAGGCAACACGCACTTTTGCGCTGACTAAAGTAACGGTTTTGTCAAAGGTGCGTTTGTTTGAACTAGCTTTCATCCCCTTTCCTGCCGTTAACTATCTCGAATTCCAATCGAACACATCAAATATTGTTTCTGACTGTCTTCATTTAACTTCGTATCCAGAGCCTCTTCAAGGACCCTGAAGATTGCGAGAAGGAAATTGATGCACTGACTCCATGGACAGCAGTGACGAGCAACGATCACCTCGACGAGTCTGCCTTTTATCAATCTCCTGACAGCAAATGGGTACTAGTCGAACAAACTGCAGAAGTCGAGGGTATGGTAGTAGGTACATCCTCCCTAGGATACGATGCAGACTCTGACTGTAGTCTCCGATTATAGACGGCGATCCACCGCCCCGATCACGCTGCTATAGTGCAAGATGACAACTGTGCCGAAAGCAGGCATGACCAGAGAACGTCCTCTGGGCTGTCGCAGAAACATGCAGAAGAGATCGGTACGAGTGAGGAGGATGGAACTGTAGAAAAGATCTACGGTACGATTTCGAGTCAAATATTTTCTACTGACTCGGACTCTAATGTAGATTATCAAAAGGAAACAGCTCCATCTCGACCGCGAATACCACTGCTGGCTCCGTGGAAAATGCGAAGAACACTGCTGGACTCGGCTCTCGGCGGCCAACATCTCCTGAAGAACTATGGGGATCCGCCGTCTGGGACGGCTGGTGCAAGTCTATCGATCAGCTTGCTGCGGAGACGGAGCAGGAAAGGATGCTCAGAATCATAGACGAGCCGTATAAAGAATCAATCGGTCTGTCACTGGCCGAAGCCTGCGAATTGGACTATCTCGACAACTTCCTTACCCCGGAAGCCGTACTCCACATTCATCAGGCGCTTTCTCAATTCCTATTATACCGGAACATGCGAGGAATAAGCCGGATCGAAAGGAGAAGAAAGTACAAGCCTTCACCGCTCTCAGCTTCTTTCCTCCCTGGAAGCTTTGGTTCCGAGGGGAACAATATCGAGGAGAACATCAAGGGAGAGGGAGAGGAGCTCGACTCCGATAAACCGATAGCTATGATCTTTTCAAGGCGTGGAGCTCGCCTCGAGCTCCCTAAGTTCGATCAACTTTTGTGATCCACAACTACGGCTGTACGATAGGAGTTGTTTTTCGCAGGCGGAAAACATATTCAGTCCATACGTCTCCGGCTTTCCCACTTTTTTTCCCATATGAAATCTTTGCTCCATTTTATCCTGCTGCGCTTCTATGTCCGTACTTTTGTTCAAGAAGATGGTTGTGTTCTCGAAATACAATCCTGCTGTATCACTTCATATGCTGCAGTTCTATCGTCCTTACGACCCAACGCTTTTGATAGGAAAGTTTCTATCCAAGAACAAAATATGTTCACTAAAACGCGCACAGTTACTATTCATCGCAATACGGGATTGCCGGAACTGAAAGGGACAAAACCACCCAAAATAGCCGATCCGGCAGTCTCCGACCTCCAACCTTTGACGTTCTTCAATTCTGTCTCTTGACTACACCCATCCACATACCACGTTGAAGCCAATCTATATCTGCACTATACCCGACACATATTCCTCAAACATTATTTCCCTCACTTCACACAGCCTCGCGACCAATTGCGCTTCAAGCCTCTGCCAGTTCGTTCGGTTTTATCCAACCATGTCTATGATTCTCCCCGGACATCCTATGTCACGCTCTAAGGCCAACAAACCAGCTAAGCGGCCCACTCTATACAGCTTCAATCCCAAGCCCGAGCCCCAGTGTGCCAATTTCCGTGAGGCAAACACGGTTGCGGGAGCGCTTCAGCCACATGTGAGCACCTCGTCACACCCGTCACCAGCCACAATCTGTCACGTCAACCAACAAACCCAACAACACCCTTTCTTCCAGATTTCCGTCATCGACGAGCACAACGCGCACAGCTACGACATGCTCTGCGAGACCGTGGACAGTAGCGCTGGAGGAGAGCTCGACGCGTATCGCTTGCGGCTGGCGGCGGGCGGGGTCATGAGCCTGGGGGCCGTCTTTGACGGGGTGCTTCAAAGGGAAAACGAGTACAAGTTTGTGGTGAGCTTCCTCTTCCAAATATCTTGTCTTTTTTGTAATACTAAGATCGGATTTACCCTTCCTTGCTGCAGAAAGGGCAAGACTTCATAAGAGCTGCCCCGTGCCCAACTCATGCCGCCTTTCGGGGCTGTGGCTCAAGTGCCGACATCGACTATCCCATGGGCGACGTGCATAGTGATTCTGGCCCGAGTACGTATCAACGCCTTCTTTCCGGCGCGCATACCTGACTCTCGTTCTCAGACGCAGCGGCGGCACACAGGCCTCATAAAGCTCTCAACAACCGTTCAGGACCCTCAAGCGCTGCCGCTCGCGGCTGCCCCGCCCCGCCCCGCCTCCACCAGCCCCAACCTCCCACCGCAGAAAGGCTGCAGCGCACACACGGGCACGCCGTCCAGCAATGCGGCGCCGCGCAGCAGACCGAGTACGCCGCGCTCCAGAAGCGGCACGCGAAGCAGCGCGGCGCGCTCCGCACCGCGCAGCGCGGCGAGCTCGGCGGGTACCCGGACGAGTTCCGCGACCTGCTCGCGGAGAGCCACGAGCGCGAGCACGGCGCGCTCCTGCGGCAGCAGGGCGAGGAATTCGCCGCGCTCTGCCGGCAGCACGGGCGGCAGCTCTTCGCGCTCCGGGACGAGTGCGCCGCGCGGGGCGTGCTCCAGGCGGACGTCGGCGCGCACAAGCGCGGGCTGCAGGAGCTGCGCTCGAAGTCCGAGGTCGAGCTGGCCCATGAGATACTGGCGAAGCGAGCGGTGAAGAGACGCAAGTACCATCTCTTCGGGTGAATTTGCTTCGTCCCTCGGCTCTCCTCAAAATGGTCCACAGCGATATCTGCTGAACCGCTCCGGGTCCGCGGCATTCTCCGCGTCCTAAACTCTACATGCGCTCGTCTTTACATTTTTTTTATCCTATTTCATTTTCTCCCATTTTGCTTCAACACTTCATCTCTCAAGATGCTCAAATAGCAGAGCATTCGGGCACTCACGTGGATGTATTTATTCCAAGCGGTAGATAACGTCATTTTAGCCACAAAAACACATGCACACTCTCCTAAGTATCCCGCGTGCCTGTGCCAGTGCTTCGGAAGCCCGAAACACCCTCCCACAAAAAAAGCAGAACCAAAACCGAACTAAAAACTCAAATTGAACGTGTTTATTCAGCGTGAAAACAGACTCTGGAGTAAAAGATGGGATGAACGACAATATAGCGACAACTGGTATCGATCCAGTGACCTCAAGGTTATGAGCCTTGCGCGCTAAACCACTGCGCCATGCCGCTCTATCTCAGTTTGGCTTTTTGGATGTAGCTCAGCGCTGTGGTCTATTTCGGGAATCAGTCGAGCCACGTCGAGCCTCCTGTAGGATGAGCGTCCAGCATCAGGCGGTAGGTTTGTGCGATGTCCGTCACATCTAATATTTAGTTCCACGCACAGAAAGCAAAGCAGATACAAGTTGCTACGGCAGTATGTATGTTACAGCGAAAAACAGTTTCCAGTCTTTTAGTTTTGTTTTTTAGTTCAACAGAATCGCTAATGTACTGTAAATGTAATGTATCCACGAAACGAAACGAGCCGACCCAGGGGAACGAAAGAGGCGAGGCGAGGCAAAACGAAGAAAGAAAAAAAAGTCATCAATCAGCGGGCAGAAGAAGACCCAAAATCCGAAGCTCTGCGTATGTCGTCGGACGGACATCACACGACACGACACGACACGTCACAAAGAGGATGGAAGGATGGAAGAACTGCAGGACGGGAAACAAAGAAGAAGGCGACAAAAAAAAAAAACAGAAAGAAAACGAAATCCGAGTCCGCGGCAATGATTGATGAACATCCAGAGAACGAGCAACGAGTAACAAGCAACAGAAGAAAGGGGAGGGGAGGGAAGAGGGAAGAGGGAAGAGGGAAGAGAAGGCGATGAGACGAACTTCGCTGGGCTGATGGCCTGATGGGCTGATGGTGGTGGCCGCGCTGACACATGAGACGAGACGAGACGAGACGAGACGGCATGATGATGACATGCCTGCGAAGCCCGGCCACAAAAATATACGCCATAGAGGAGCGGAATCAGCGCCCGCGGCGACCAGAGTGACCAGAAGTGATAGATTGCGCCGCGTCACGCCGCGGGTGGGGTGCGAAGTGCGCTGGTGCCGGCGCTCCCAGGTTCCAGGTTCCCAGGTTCCAGGTTCCCAGCGGCGGCGGCGCGCGAAAAAAAGGCGAGACGGCGCGAAGGCGAAGCAGGGGGGAAGAAGAACAGAACAGAAGAGTGGATAGTGGATAAGTTAGACACGAAACCTCCCGCGCGCGTCGGCGTCGGCGTCGGCGGGAAAGCCTCGAGCTGAAAAAAGCAACAACACAGGTGACAAAGCGTGTGTGATACAGAAAAACACTGGTGGCAATGGATACAGGGTAGGGGAGGACAGCAGCAGGCGAGGCGAAAGCGAAGGGTACAATTCGACGTAGCGAATAACTGCACAAAAGAAAAAAAAAAAGAAAGAGTATCTCAGTACCGCGCCCACTCACAGTAGTGTAAAAAAAAAGAAAGGACTGCTCACCAACACATAACAAATCAGAGCGAATCAATGACTTATGCACATATGGGCAGCGCGACCGCAATCGGCGGCACGCGCCCGGCGCGCTCCCACTCCTTCTCCGCCTTCTCCGCCTCCGCGCGCGTCTGCGCGTGCGTGTGCGGGGGCGGCGGGTACGACGCCATGCGCTGGACGGACGCGAACGGCGACACGCGCGTCGTCATCGTCCCGGTCCCGGCGTGCGTCCGCGCGGGCGGCGGGAGGCGCACCTGGATCCACGGCTCCGTGCGCGCGCGCCGCAGCCGCGTCGACGCGCGCGTGTGCGTGTGCGTGTGCGCGGGCGCGGGCGAGCCGGTGAGAACGGCCTTGGCGCGCGCGCTGGGATTGGGATTGGGCGTGCCGGCGGCGGTGGGAACGGGGTGCGTGCGGATATCGGAAATGGGGGGCACGAATGATGATAGCACGGACGCGGGCGAAGCGCTGGGTCGCGCGGGAGCGGTGATCACAGGAGATGCAGCCTCGGACGCGGGTGTCGTCGGACACGCTGACGGAGTGTGTGAAGTCGAAGTGATAGAGGCTGCTGGCAGGAGAGGAGACGGTGCCAAGGGAACCGGCGTCGTCGCGCGAGTCGGAGACGGCGACACAGTAGATGGGGACGGGGGCGCGGAGGCATCGAGCATCTCCACGTCTTCCTCCTCTTTGCTCGCTTCTTGTTCGGGGGTGGCGGTTTCGAGAGCAGCAGAGGGGGCGGGCGGGGCCACGACCTCGACGTCCGGGTCGTCCTCGCCCTCCGCGTCCTCGTCGCCCAGCTCGACGTCGTCGTAGTCGCAGTAGAGGTCCAGAAGCGAGTCCACCTCCAGCGCGTCGTCTTTGTCTTTGTCCGCTGCGGCTGCGGCTGCGGCTGCAGCTGCGGCCGCATCCTCCGCATCCGCATCCACGTCCATCTCGTCGGCGTCGGCGTCGGCGCCCCCCTGGACGAGCAGCTCGAGCTCGAGCGTCGCGCGGCTCGCGTCCTGCACGCCCGTCCGCCTCCGGCTCTTCCTCCTGCTCTTGACGCCCTCGTTGCCGCCCACACGCGTCGGCGGCGGGGGCGGCGCGAGCCCAAACATCTCCATCATCGCGTGCGCCTTGCGGTCACGCTTCTCGCGGAGACAGCGCGCGTAGTACTCGAGCTCGCGGCGGCCCTCGGGGCTCGCGTGCAGCGTCTTCTCGAGCACGTGGCGCTGGAGGCGCGGCTCGGCGCCCTTGCGCGGGCGCGGGTGCCAGAAGGGGTACGCGGGCGCCGCGCGCGGGTGCGGCGACAGCGGGGAGGACACGCGCGCGGGGTAGAGGGGCGGGAGGGCGGCGGCGTCCTGGGTGAGGGGCGCGGTGCGCGTGGCGCGCGGCTCGCGGCCTGCGGGCGTCTTGGGGAGGGCGACGGTCTTGATGGGCCGGCCGCACCGCGTGTAGCGGACGGTGTTGGTGGTGGTGTGTGACGGGTGGTGGTGGTACGAGGTGTGCGGAAGGGAGAAATAGGGGGACGAGGGCGGGGGCGGGAGAGGACGCTTCGGGGGCGGCAGCCGCATCGACGACGACGAGGATGGTGGGGCGGAGCCACCGGACAAAGGCGGCTTGAAGTTGCGCATGCCGGCGCGGCGGCGGTCGCGCACGTCCCTGTGGTAGCGCATGGAGCGGGCGTATGGGACCGGGGGTGGCGGGGGCGGGAGCAGCGCCAAGGGGTTCGAGGAGGAGGACGGCTCGGCGGGAGCTGATGAGACAAAGACGTCGGGCTCAGTGCTGGCCATCTTCAATTTCTTCGGGGAGGGCAGCTCAGCCGGGAGTGCAGAAGGGCGGAGAGAGCGCTTCCTCGGGGAGGTATTTGTACTCGCACACATATTTTTTTTCTGGGTCTGGTTCTGGTTAATGGTATTGGACCGGAGTGTGTGGTGGTAGTGGGAGAAGAAAGAGCCTGCAATCGGCTATCCTCTTTTTATCGCCCGCTTCCTCTTTCGGCGTCCCATCTGCGCATGACTCATCCCTTCCGACACCTCGGCACCTCCCGTCCTTCATCCCAATCGGGCCACGCATCCCCCATATGGAAGGCCCCACCTCCGGAGTCCTCTCGACCTCCCGGTTCGTCCATCAGCCTTTGTTTTTTTCTGTCCGTTGAGCCTTCCCTCCTAAGCCCTCTGTTTATTCCCCCTCTGGCACGCCCTCTTCTATTCACCCTCCTTTCTTCCCAATGAAAAACAAAGCAACGGACGGCAGTGCCCGGCGAGCACCCGGCGACAACAAAGGGCGTCGTCACTGGCTGGGGGAGGAGAGTCGTCCAGCGACACAGCATGCGCCGTACACGTGCACGCTGCGCGTCGGCAGGCTCGGCGGGCCGGGAGCCCCCGACGACCCCCGACCCCATCACAGCATACACAGCCGCTGACGGGCTTCCTGCTGATCTCCCAGGCCACATCAGCTTCCGCCCCCTCTGCCGCACGCAACCGAGCCACGGACGCATATCCGTCCGTCCAAATTCTTAGTCCGTCGAAGCACCGCGAGCGAACGCCAGCACCCCGTCGCCGTCGCCGCCGACGCTCGCTCACGCTTCCCGTGACCCCTCCAACCCCCATCCATCATCTGCCGGTCCTCAAACGCGAAATTTTAACTTTGATCGTCTTTTCTTCTCTGGCTCTCTTCCAGGTGTTCTTCCCAAAGCAACGAACTAGCTCTGATCATCAAACCGAAAATAATATCCGGGCAGGCTTCCACATCTCCCATTGACATAGTCTGTATCAACGGGATCAACGATCGAAGCCACAGATCTCGATCTCTGGATCTGAAAACGGGCTATCTAATCGCCTTTCTTTTCTCTCTCTCACCCCCGAGCAAAGTGCAGCACCGCCCACCGACTTCGCCAACACGCAGCTGTGCAAGCAAGCCAAGCAGCGAGCTTCGCCCGTCGCGATCCAAGTCTCCACCAGCCAACGCACTCTCAAAAAGAACGCGTGCGACGTCCACGGCCGCTGACCCACCCCGCGCCAACGCCCGCGTTCGGTTGGCGCGCGTCGCATCATTCCTACCTATCTATTAGCCAGCACCACATCCTGATCCCTCCAAATCTTCCACTCGCCTATCCGGCCGAACCGCTTCCCTCCCCGCCTTCTAGCCCTTTCCTTTTTCTTGCCCTCCCTCCTCCCTTCGCCCGGGCGTAATGAAACGCAAAGCCAGGAGCTCGGAGCCAGGATCAGCCATCCAGGGCCGGCGCGAAGCGCATCTACCTTCTAACTTCTAAGCTCTAAGTATATGTCCTTCGAGCCTAGTTCGATGTGTACGTACCGCTGCTATGCCTCAATGTTCATGGTGCGCACGCACGCACGCGCGAACGCACGCACCACGGGCGCTTACGCAAGCACAGTGTATCCCGCGCGATCGCGACGTTTCCGCTCGCTGATTCTGCACACCTAGCTCTCGACGGGCGCGCGCGCCATGGCCATGTACGGCGGCGTTGGAATATACTTGCCCTGTCCTAACACCGGGGCGTGGTTTCAGACGACTCTGTAGTCTCTGCGCGTCTCCCGGCGCTTGACGCCCGTTTCACCAGCGCCGCGTCCTAGTCCCCGCCCCCGTCCTAATCGGCTACGCGACGTAAACGGCACAAACAGCTGCTCTGCCATCCATCCATCTGTCAAAAAAGAAAGAAGAAGAAAAAAAAAAACTGGCAATGACATCGAGAGATCAACACCGGAATCAAGCGGCAAAAATAACACACAAACACATATACGTACAAAGATTGGGACCGCGCGCGCCTGTCAGCGCCAGCGCACCGCGATCCACCCTTACATCCTGCCTTTTCTTTTCTTGCTCTCTCTCTCCTTATTCAAGCATCGTTGGTGCCTCGATCACCAGGGGGGAGGGGCCCACAACAGCCGCTGCTGATACACTCACGCCCACACATCATTTTCTCGGCGGGACAGCTCCGTCAGGCAGCGAAGCCCGTCCTATTCGCGGATCGCGAATCCGTGCCTTTGCGCTCCTATTTCGCCCCTCCCGGTTCATTCTTATGCTAGTTTGCTTGATGCCCGGATGACGTGGTGCAGCCTTCATCGCGGGTCCGTCCACATCTTCTCGAGTCTCATTCCGTCTCTATTCTTTGAAAGTCCCTGCTGTCCCTGGAAATCGGATCCCCTCGCAGGTCACATCCATCTCCATCTCCATCTCCATCGCCATCCATCTCCACGTCCATCTCCATCCATCTCCATCCCGACCATCTCAGAAAAAACCCCGCTCCGCCATAAAACCTCCCAGCGCTCCAGCCTCAAAAACAAAACCGCCCATCTCAGATCCTCAAAACTCTAACAACACAGAGACGGCGCTGCAGGCGCAAAAACGAAAAAAAGAAAAAAAATCATCGAACTGCCGCAGGCACGATCACGAACCACGAATCACAAATCACGAATCGCAGCTCCAAAAATAAAAATGAATTGCGCCAGGGGGAGGTGCTTCTCCGCTCCATCCGCTTCCGCCTTCGGTCGTCGCCCAGCTGCTCGCTCGCCCCTCGAGGTCGAAGCCCCAGGTACCCACGAAGTATACCTGGCTCTGGCCACGCACGCGGCGCCAGGCCTTCATTACACCATCGCGGGACACAGCAGCCGCCCTCCCGCCGTCCCTTCTCCAACTTCCACCTGCCGGCCGAGCGGGAGCCGGGAGCCGGGAGCCTCGTCTCTGCACGCACGCGCGGCGCCGCAACGCCTGCCTCCCGCAGACGTACAACAGCGAGCCGCCGCACCCCGACTGAGGGCAGCTTCTGAGCTCCGAGCATGCGCTGCAGAGGGCCTGGGAAGCTGAGAAGCGTCGAGGAACGGTGCAGGCACGGCTCTTCGTGCTTGAAATGAGGACCGTCCTTCCGCGCTTCGGCTGGCCCTCGGGCCCTGGTTCGGGGCGCCGAGCTTGGGGACACCGAGACTTCTGAGCACCGTCCTGCCCACATCCGCTCAGGGAATTTGTGACCCGTCTTCATACAGGCTTTACCCTTCCTTATCTTTGTTCAGTTCCTGAGGTTTGGTTCTTTTGCGCGGCGCGTTGGGCGTGCCTCGAAAACCTAGCGAGGGAGGTATATGTACAGAGATAAATAAATTGCGAGTTCTCCGGGTCGCGCTCACAGGCCCTGTACATAATATGTTCTTCTTGAATAGAAACGTTTCCTGACAAAAGCATTGAGTCGTCTAAGAATGATAGGGAGCCAGCATATGAAGTCATTCAATTTAAAGAAGAAGAAAAAGATTGCGTTTCGAGAACACGATCAAATTCTTGAAAAAGAATATAGATGCAGAGGTTAGAAAGTCATTCAACAGTACATACAGGCAGTACAAAGTTGGCGTCAACGGCAGAAGCAGGAACGGAACATGCGTTCCGCCTGCGAGATACATACATACAGTTGTAGTTGTGGATTACAATAACTCATCGAACCTAGGGATCTCGAGGCGGGCGCCGCGCCTTGAAAAGATCATAGCTATCGGCCTGTCGGAGTCGAGCTCCTCTTCATCTTCCTCGGTGTTCTCCTCGACATTATCACCCTCGAACTCAAAGCTTCCTGGGAGGAAATAAGCGGAGAGCGGTGACGGCCTGTATCTGGGCGGGCTGGCAATATTCCTCCGCCTCTTGCTCTGGTTTATCTTCCTTTTGTTCCGGTCCATTAGGTGTTGAGAAAGCGTCCGACGGATATGGAGCACTGCTTCCGGCGTAAGGAAGTTGTCGATGTAGTGCAAGCTGTAGGCCTCGACTAAAGACAGGCCGATCGGTCCTTTGCGCGGTTCGTCCAAGATTCGGAGTGCTCTTTCTTGTGCCGTCTCCATAATAATACGTTCGATAGAGTTGTACCAGTCCTCCCAGACTGCAGGCCCCCATAGCTCGGGAGGAGATACTGGCAGCTGAGAGCCCAGTTCTGGGAAACCCTTCACATTTTCCACGGAGCTAGCAGTATTCACGGTCGTAATGCTGTCGTCTCCTTCTAACAATCTATGTTAAAATGCAAATCAGTAGAAGTATCTAATTCGAAAGCATACCGTAAACATCCTCCACAGCTTCAACCTCCTTACCCGCATTGATCTCTTCTGCATGCTTCGGAGACAGTCCAGAGTACGTTCTCAAAGCTGTCTTGTATTTAGCACAGTTGATATTTTGTACTTTAGCAGCATGAACGGGACGGCGGGTTACCGTCTATAATCAGAGGCCACAGTCAGAACCTGCATCGTTTTCAAGAATGAAATGCTTAGTACTTGCCACTATATTCGTAACCTTTGTACTGTGTTCGAATGGTACCCATTCTCCGTCGGGAGATTGATAAAGAAAGGACTCGTCAATGTGATCGTTGCTTAGTACCGTTGTCCATGGCGCCAGTACATCATACTCTTTCTCGGAATCTTCAGGATCATTGAACACGTTCTGCGTACGAAGCTAAGTGGAGCTATTAGTATGTATATAGAGTTTTCTCGATGGGAATTCGGAAATTTGACGGTAGGAGAAGGGAGAAAGCAAGTTTCAAACAAACGTACCCTCGATAGAACCGTCAATTTAGTGAGTGCCACAGAATGTGTCGCCTTGCGGGGAAGGACCTCGACACATCTTCGGTACTCTGGCGTACTCGAAGCAAAGGATGCTGTGTTTCCCGTGTTTTGAAGGAGGAAACTTGAAACTGTATCTCTGTGCGAACTGTGGTTCTATGTGAGTCGTATCGTAGAATTGATATAGGGAGCAAGAAGACAGAATGTGAGTCCTCTGTAGTCACAGATGCTTATGAGAGTGAGTTTAACAAGAAAGAAAGATGGTCCTTGTCATTGATGAAAATGAGGAGAATGTCACAATGGCGTTGGACTCGTATAAGATTGTGGCGGATCACGTGAGTGTGTTCGACGACCATTGTACCACCGCCTAAATAGTTTGCTTAGGAACGCTTGAATAAGACATTTATAGTTGCTAATAACAGAGATACAGGGATGTTATCCTTACAGTAAACAGAAAATGGTAGCATGTAGGCCGAAGGCAGAACGGAGGAACACGTTATGCGATGACTTCCTTGCGATCAGACACAAGTGCTGTACGGCGTAGATTTGAGATTATCGAGAGTAGGTCGTTTGGATTTTAGATGAGAAGGAAGGTATGGGAGTGGGGAAAGTTATGCAGGGTGTCGCAGACTTGTATCCGCATGCCGCCATATGATATATGTGGCGGAATATTTGAGAAAGTCAGCCATGCGCTTGGCTGGGACAAGCGCTACCTGGTTCCAGATTGTCAATGCGGACGGCTGAATCGTCATTGAGCACTAGCAGACATACTCGTCCGCCACCTTGCTCCTCTTTCGAATGTCTGATTTTGCCCTCCCCGTGGTCGAGCTTCGAGCTGGCCGTACAGTTGCAAATCTTGGCTGGTGAAAAACAGTGGCAGATGATACGAGCGCTTCTCGTCGACGAAGGGCGTGAAGGCTGCTCTCAAAATGATCGTGTGCTCGCGTCATAATTGAAATTGCCCTCATACCACTCCTCACTGAAGGCATCTGAGCAAGTACGCTTCGGAAGCCGACACCGCCACAGCAAAGCTAATCATTCGAAGTCCGAGTGCCATACACAGATATCCACAGATATGGGCTCTTATCGGAGAGCGCAGCAGAGCTTATGATTGCGGAAATGGTGTCGACAGACCTGAGTCACGGTCGTCGGACTTCGTGGAATGTTTGATTTCTTCACTTGTTCTGAGCCTATCACTTGTGTAGGCGGTATCAAAGGCGTTCGTCGCATTGATCCTCTTCGTCAAGTTCCGATGAGACATATGGTTCGTCTGCATAATCAGTCAAGTATGAGAATTCTAGCCAAGCAGATTCAAATAGAGTAACATACCTCGCAAGTCCAATCGCGGTCAACCTGAACTAAATATTAAGAACTCGATTGATATCCGCACAGACCAGATAGCGAAAGAGCTCGACAATCAAGCAGGCAGATGAGTAGACGAAAGGAATGAGGTTGGTGCTTGGAACCTATTTCGCGGGAACATCTCTTTCTTTACAAAAACGTGAAGAAAGCAGTAGCGCCCCATGTTCAATGTTTTAAGATTTTGCCCTAGTGAACCGACGAGAAGGCGAGAGAAAACATCGCTCGCAAAGTCCGCGATGAGAGCTTGGCAGGTGGTGAGTGCGGAGGCGCGGAAGCAGCAGAACATCCATCGTATAGGATGGCTATTGTCATCCGGACCTTGGACGGTGCATTAGGTACCGCTTCAGCTCGAGGCGATGGTAAGGAAAGCAAGACTAGAGGAATGAAGGCTGGCACGTATATCAACAGCGCAAGGTATCCACTTAAGTGAAGCCACTTAGACGGAGTAAGTTGGGAGAAAATGTATGACACAAGTCAGAGGAACGAGAAAAAACTCGTCAACGATCGGAAGAACGGTAGATGTCGAAGAGGTACCAAATAAGTTCACGATGAATCGAGCGATTGAGTCTAAGCTTCCACCAGTATCGACCTTATTCCTTGCCTTCGAAACATGCCGCACGTCAAGAGAGTCTTGGGATGGACTACCTGATCGGACGCTGTGTATTTGTGGCGAGACGACGATTGGCGTTGTGAAAGTTCCAGTGGATACGATTCTCCGGCTAGATTTCAAAAAGACACGGACACCCGTACAGTTCGGTCCCTAAGGTGTACACGCTCGCCATCGTGCTCAGATCGGAGTCGTCGTTGACGGGAGGGAATGATCGGGACTGTGCGGCGTCACGACACGCGGACGTGACACAGATGATGAGCTGGCCGCAGCGCAATCAGCTGCAAATTCTCCTCTAAAACGATATCTTGGAACTGGGAACTAGCTTGCTTCGTCGTATATCCTGTGCTTGGTATGTCTTGAATCTCCTCTCGTTCACCGTCATTGTCGAGCTCAGTCAGCTTCGAGAAAGAAATCAATCAAGCAAGGCTCGCCGCTCGCGGAAATTTGACTCACCAGAAGCGCAGCCGAATGTACCTCAAGCATGGTCTCCTGATGCTATTGTGGACCTCGAAGAAGGTGCTGGACGGCGCTGACGACGAGGCTAGAGAGTTTGTCCTCTGATGTCGGCCTAATCTCTTATCAATACAGCGTAGCCTGGAAGAACAAAATGGTGACCTGCCGTTGCGGTCTACTGAGTAACTCGGGATCACTAATCACGGAATATGGCAGGTTGAACCGTCTAGGAAGCTGAAGGGCAAATTTACGATAAAGAGCCATCGTAGACCCAAGACAGGCCCGAGTGCTTACCTCTGACTGGCGGAGTAAAGGTACGAGTCTTCAACGTCGAGAGAGTAATCAAGTTCACTCACAACTCTGCTACACAGACCGTTCACTTTTAGCATCGTAGAGAAAGTATCCCGGATGCGAACTAACCTCAGCATTTGGAGCGTCCTCGCCATCTTGCCATCTCCGGCCATCTCACCATCTAGTACGATGACGCTACAAAGGATGAGCTTAGGTATCACTAGAGAAACCCCAGGAGATACGTACATAGACGATAGACCAATGATAGAATAGACGTCGGTAAGTAGTTTGAGACTTTCTGAACTAGTTCGTCGAGCTGATTGCCATTACGGTATGTATCCTGTAGATGGAGTTAGACTACTGAATAACAATAGAATGACAGACATACGCCGTGTGTTCGATGCTTGAGACTTTCCGCATGGCCAATGCTTTATAACTCAACTCGAAAAGGCTTGAATCACGGTCTCTGCGATGTCGCCTGGCGTCTGCAGATTGAGTGAGTGCAGAACATTGGCTAGACGTCATGAGAGAATGCTCACCGAAGTCGCATGCAGGGAGTCGTCTATTTTCCGGCTCAAGCAACTTGAAACGGCCGGTCAAGTAGCAAGACAAAGGGAACTTCCTTGAGCTGAGACCGCGAGTTATGCAGCGTTGCTTGTCGAGTTTCCTTTGAGATCAATACTCGTGGAATTCCGCACAGGACGATGGTACTGAGCTGCAAGTCCGCACCACAGGTCTAAGCAACGGTGTATTTCTATCTTCCTCGACAGGTTGAAACTACCAGCTGGTGCAATACGAAGCCCCAAGATGAACCTAGAGATCCTGAGCTTGACATCGCACTTATTTGAACAGATATTGAAGGATCGCTGTCGAAATTCAAACCCTCAGTCCCCTTGCGCGAGATTGGAGGAAAAATAATGCAATACATACCTCAAGTCTAAGAGAAAATCAAAGCAAAGGTACGCTTTTCTCATGTTTCCCGATAGGATATGTTGAATCGTCGTCCGCTGAGCCATTGTGGCTCTGTGACTGAGCTTGTCTAAACGATTCTCAACTCGACTAGAAAGCTCGTCGACACACAGATACCTATATCTGTGACCTGGGCGTCTTACTGGCCGACTGGCCGGGTTCGGAGCTAGAATGTCGATGGTTGTTACTGAAGACCTGGTTCTCGGGGGGTTCGTTCGGGTTGCAGTCACGGGACGTCACACATAAATTCGTGTGGCCAAGTCAACATCTTCGTTCGTTCGCGCTTTCATCCCTCCACTCACACCTTCCCCTCACATCCGTCCTTCTCCCCTCATCTTCTCCTCTTACAAACATGCCTTCTTCACAGCTACCTGGAAATCCTGATGTGCCGCTGGTCCCAGTGGCCTCCTCGGACTGCAACTTTGTGTCTATTCTATTCAGCACCGCTCAAATTCTTGTACATTTTTTGCACGATGCTCTTTGACATTGACTTGGATGCTGATAATGCGCTTTGTTAGGCTGGAGCGACAGTCGGTCAAAGCTACAATTCTCCTCATGACAATCGCCCGAACGACAATCCTTTGCACGACACGGGTATTCTAGTAGACGAGTTTTTCCACAGGACGGAAGAGTTCACGGCCTCCGACTGTATTGACCCCGCTCTGCTAATGCTAAACCCCGCCAATACCTTCTCGATCGGAAATCAGGAGGTATTCGAGGCAGGTGGGGTTTTCGAACTAGGACAAGGTTCGAACCGTATGTCCTTTGTAAAGCCATTTGGTTGACTTGTCTAATGCATGCACCACAGATAGTGGAGAGTACCAATATGGTCATCATGAAGACGGTCAACCCGACTTGTCTCCCGGCCCCGACACTCTCCCGGCAATGCTGCCCGCACAGAGGGCCTACCCGACACCGCCGTCGGAAAGTCCACCATACAATCCTCCGACAAGTCATCCTAGCTATGACGCGTCTCCTGCGACCGAATTATTCGCTCCATTTCCGTGGGGAGACGGGAATCATTCGCGGCCAGATCAAGGCAACGGCATGTCGACAGAAGCGACACGTACGAGCCAAGCGACGCCGCAAACGCGAAATAGAAGAGCAGCGACTACTCCTCGTATAGCTTCCTCGAGCCAGGCACTCGAGATGTGCGAACAAGGCCCTCCGCATTCATCGCGCCAGTACGGGGCACACACCCTTTCTTCCGTGCCTACCGCTCTAGCTTTCCCAGCATCCGAGATGGACGCACAGACCATTGCTATGCCCGAATTCGTTCAAGGCTCCAGCAGCGGAGCTCCAGCAGCGCACGCCCCCCGTTCGAGCAAGGCGGGACCGTCGAGGACCGAAAAGACGAAAAAGGCTGCTCGCGCGAGTAAGTCCGGGCCTTCGAAAGCGAAAAAGACAGGGAAAGCCGTTCGTCTGACTGCAGCGAGTCCGTACGGTGCTCCAGAAGATGCTTTCAGGATGACCGAGCCAAGGGCTCCCAATCCATCTCACCAGGATCCCACTCTCTACACCTTCACCCTCCCTGCCGTCCCAGGTTTCCTATCGTCCGGGAACGATTCTAATGTACAAAACATGCCCGAGTTCGTTCAAGGCTCGAGCAGCGGAGCTGCAGCAGCAAACGCTCCTCGTTCGAGCAAGGCGGGACCGTCGAGAACGCAGAAGTCGACGAAGGCCACTCGCAAGAGCAAGGCGAAGAACACAGCGAAGGCCGTTCGTCTGACTTCAACGAATCCGTACGGTGTTCCCGAAGACGCGTTCGGGATGCCCGAGCCAAGAGCTCCTACCGCATCGCACCAGGACCACCGTCCCACCACCTTCGCCCTCCCTGCCGTCCCGGATTTCTCGGCGCCCTGGAACGATGCGCGGGCGAATGTATTGCCTGACTTCATTGAGGGCTCGAGTGGAGGAGCACCAATAAATGCTCGCGCGAGCGAGGCGGGACCGTCGAGGACGGAAAGGACGACGAAGACCACTCGTGTGAGCAAGGCAAGGCCGTCAAAGGCCAAGAACACAACGAAAGCCGCTCCTCAGGCTGCAGTTCCGGAAGCTCCGCGACTCTACTGCGATTACCCCGGGTGCAGCGCTTCATGTAAGAACATCAATGAGCTTCGTAGGCACAGAGCCGGATGTCCCTTCGGGCCTGACGGTGGGGCGAGTGCAAGGGCGAATTGCCCATATTGCGACTTGACATACAGTCGCTTTGACGCGATGCAACGGCATTGCATAAAAGATCACCCAGGCTCTGTAGTGCCAATCAAAGAGCGCGAGAGAGGAAAGGGCAAGAAGAAATAAGGGAATCCCGCACCCGTCTCGTATGTCATCTTCATCATCGCCGGATTCCTTTCCATTTTTTTCCACGATTTGTACAGCTTTTTTCTCCGCCTTCGCGTCCGGGGGGCATGTGACCTTGGCTTGTTTGGTCTGTCTCGATCTCTATTTTATTTCCTCATTTATGTTGTCTGCATCTTTTGAATACCGAATATTCTCGCGACTTTCTGTTTCCCTATCCATTTATCACCTTTTCCCCCCTTTGTTACCTCGATTTCTGCTTTCGTGACTAGTGTAGCCTCGGCGTGTTTACTGGACTAGGATCCTGTTTTTGTTCCGCAAGTTATGTTGTCTGTATTCATACTAAATCTCCGATCATTTATATCTAACAAGCTTCTCATCTGTTACAATGTCTGGTTGGCGATAACGTGTCAAGCGTTCGATGTTCTTTACTCCTTTAAAACCGCCGCATTCGTCACGAATGCGACACGACTCAAGCTCGGCCGCGTAATCTTTGGTCTCATATCCAGCAAGATGCTTTTGATGATTGCACTTTGCAGAAATCTCATCTGAAAAGATCTGCTATTGGTATAGCATATTATGAGAAGGAGTTTATGCTAGATGTCATAAGAGTACTACTGTCTAGGAGAGAAATGACTGATAGTTCGACCGGAGGAAAGAGACGAAGACAGAAAGTGAGCTACTTCGTGACGATGTGAACGAGCGTGTGGCGGAGGGAAACAGAAACCGAACGAGCTCATGATGAAAGGAACTTTTCCAGAGAGTGTCCGGCATGGCATGAGAAAGTGTTATATCAAGTGTGGCTGAGACAGACCTGCTAAGCCGGGGCGCGCAAGAGGCACTTCACGCTTCCATGGACATTCTTCGACCACCTCTTTTTCTCGCACTCGCGTACACATTCAGAGTCGACTGGAAGGCTCCTCAACCGACGCATGAAAGAGCCAGCGTGCGCGTAGCCGATGTCTTGGAAATAGCATTCCGACTGCACACGTCCACACGCGCAGAAGTACCGACTACCATTGTGCGTCAGCGCATGGGTTTTGAGCGACTGGCTGGTGCGGTATGTCCGGCCGCACCCTTCGTAATCGCAAGCAAAGCTCCTCTCGGTCGAAATGGTCTACATGCTACTGGTTTCTTCTGCTTTACACGGAGAACGCACGAGGTCGAGGATAAAGTGATGCGCTGCGGACCTGGGATGGAAGGAAATTGGATTTTGCCGCATTTGTCGTAGCGTTTGTCGAAAGTACTATTGTGTCCGGTGAAAGGGAGCCCTGACGCGAAATATTCGGTGATTGCGATAGCTCGGGAGTATCGAGAGATGAGGGTGAACGTTCTGACTCTTCTTCGCTCAGATACTCAAAGCCGTCCGAGTCTGTGTCTTGGAATTCTCTCCGCGCAAAATTGAATACACTTGGAATGAGTCCCGAAAGCAGGTTGCTACTGACAAAGGGGGCTTTTCCGAATTCGCCAAATATGTTCTCGTCTTCGAAATCGAATGACATCTTGTGGTCTGTGCTGTCGAGTAAGCGAGAAGCTTTCGCACAAACACCATTTTTAGGAGACGTGCCTTAGACGCAAGCAATTAAATGTTAGTATATCTAGAAACTCATAGAGACCGGTCAAAGCAATTCAATCAACTACGATATGCTCTGTAGGCGATTGTCGCAAACGGCGTCATAGAATCCCACTTTGGATTGCTCGGCTATATCGTTCTGGAAAAGAGTAAGGGTGCATGAGCTCAAGGTATAGACGTAATTTCGCGATAACATTCTGGCGAGCCATCGAAGAAGTCACTTGGCGGCACAGCTGCGCATGTCACTCTTCTGCTTCGCTGGAATTTTCATGCGTTATCTCCACGTAAGTTATAGTGTTTTGCGTCTTATTTTGGACGCGATCTTTTATGGGCAAAGTTCAGAAATTTCGAGATTTATAGCCGTGGTGAAAATCCAGTTTGGCATCGATTAATTTTTTTAAAAGGCCAAATACAAACAAACAAACAAGGCCCGCGCATGACGCTGTATGGTGTGCACAGCCACTGACGGGCTTTGTGATCTCCCAGGTCACATCAGCTTCCGCTCCTCTGTCCGTCCAAATTTCTTAGTCCGTGCACGACGCCAGCCTCCCATCGCCATCGCCATCGCCGCCGCCGCTCGCGGACGCTTCTCGTGACCACCCCCCTCATCATCAGCCGGTCCTCAAACGCGAAATCAAACTTTGATCGTCTTTTCTTCTCTGCTCTTTTCCAGGTTTTTCCAGATCCCAAAGCACGAGTTTCTCTAATCATCAAACCGAAAACAATATCCGGACAGGCTTCCAAATCTCCCATAATCTGGATCAACGGGATCAACGTTCGAAGCCACGGATCTGGATCTCTGGATCTGAACGAGCTATCTAATCGCCTCTCTTTTCCCTCTCTCCCGAGCAAAGTGCAGCACCGCCCACCGACTTCGCGAACATCCTGCTGTGCAAACATGCCAAGCAGCGAGCGTCGCCCGTCGTGATCCAAGTCTCCACCAACCAACGCACTCTCAAAAAAAACGCGTGCGACGTTCGCGGCCGCTGACCCACCCCGTGCCAACGCCCGCATTCGGTCGGCGCGAAGCTCGCCGCATCATTCCAACCTATCTATCTATTAGCCAGCAGCACCTCCGTACGCTATCACCTGCCAGCCGAGCGGGAGCAGCGCCTCGCCTTTGAACGCACACGGCGCTGCTCCGTAAGCCAGGTACATGTACAACAGCGAGCAACCGCACTCCGACTGAAGAAAGAAAGAGGCAGCTTCTGCGCTCCGAGCTTGCGCTGCGGGGGGATTGGAAAGCTGAGAAGCGTCCAGAGAAGGGGGAGGCACGGTTCTTCGTGCTTGAAATGAGGACCGTCCTTCCGCGCTTCGGCTGGCCCTCGGGCCCCTGGTTCGGGACCTTGAGCTTGGAGCCACTGAAGCTTTCGAGCACCTTCACGCGGCCTCGTCCATTCTGCCCACGTCCGCTCAAGGGATTCGCGACCTCTCTTAATACAGGCTTTATCCTTCCTTTTTTTGTTCAGTTCCTGATGCCTGGTCCTTTGCGCGGCGCGTCGAGCGTGCCTCGAGAACCTAGCGAGGGAGGAATGTACATGTATGTACAGATATGAATAAATTTCGAGTTCTCCGGGCCGCGCTCACAGGTCCCTGTACATAAATTGTTCTTCTTGGATATAAACTTTATTATCAAAGTGATAGGGAGCCAGCATATGGAGTGATACAATTGTTTTTAAAAAGATTGCATTTCGAGAACGCGATCAAGTTCTTGAAAATGAATATGAATGAAGAGGTTAGAAAGTCATATAACAGTACATACAGGCAGTACAAAGTTGGCGTCAACGGCAGAAGCATGCGTTCCGCCTGCGAGATACATACAGTTGTAGTTGTGGATTACAAATACTCATCGAACTTAGGCATTTCGAGGCGGGTTCCGCGCCTTGAAAAGATCATAGCTATCGGCCTGTCGGAGTCGAGCTCCTCTTCATCTTCCTCGGTGTTCTCCTCGACATTATCACTTTCGAACTCAAAGCTTCCTGGGAGGAAACAAGCGGAGAGCGGTGACGGCCTGTATCTGGGTGGGCTGACAATATTTCTCCGCCTCTTGCTCTGGTCTATCTTCCTTTTGTTCCGGTCCATTAGGTGTCGAGAAACCGTCGTACGGATATGGAGTACAGCTTCCGGCGTAAGGAAGTTGTCGATGTAGTGCAAGCAGTAGGCGTCGACTAAAGACAGACCGATCGGTCCTTTGCGCGGTTCGTCCAAAATCCGGAGTGCTCTTTCTTGTGCTGTCTCCATAAAAGACCGTTCTATAGAGGTGTACCATTCCTTCCAGACTGCGGGGCCCCATAGCTCGGGAGGAGATACTGGCAGCTGAGAGCCCAGTTCTGGGATCCCCTTCGCATTTTCCACGGAGCTAACAGTATTCGCGGTCGTAAGGCTGTCGTCTCCTTTTAACAATCATATGTTAGAATGCGAATCACTGAAAGTATCTAACTCGAAAGCATACCGTAAACATCCGCCACAGCTTCATCCTCCTTACCCGCACTGATCTCTTCTGCATGCTTCGGAGACAGCCCAGGGTACGTTCTCAAAGCAGTCTTGTATTTAGCACAGTTGAAATTTTGTACTTTAGCAGCATGAACAGGACGGTGGGTCACGGCCTATAATCAGAGGCCACAGTCAGAACCTGCATCGTCTTCAAGAATGAAGTGCTTAGTACTTGCCACTATATTCGTAACCTTCGTACTGTGTTCGAATGGTACCCATTCTCCGTCGGGAGATTGATAAAGAAAGGACTCGTCAATGTGATCGTTGCTTAGTACCGTTGTCCATGGCGCCAGTACATCATACTCTTTCTCGGAATCTCCAGGATCATTGAACACGTTCTGCGTACGAAGCTAAGTGGAGCTATTAGTATGTATATAGAGTTTTCTTGATGCGAATTCGGAAATTTGAGGGTAGGAGAGGGGGGGAGAAAGCAAGTTTCAAACAAACGTACCTTCGACAGAACCGTCAATTTAGTGAGTGCCACAGATTGTGTCGCCTTGCGGGGGAAGACCTCGACACATCTTCGATACTCTGGCGGACTCGAAGCAAAGGATGCTGTGTTTCCCATAATGTTTGGAAGGAGGAAAATCGGAATTGTATCTTTGTGCGGCGGCGGCGGCGTCGCGGACGGCGTGCGCACTGTGGCTCGATGTGAGCTATATCGTAGAATTGATATACGGAGCAAGAAGACAGCGTAAAGACCTCTATGGTCACAGATGCTTATGAGAGTGGGTTAGATGAGTAAACGAGATGGTTCTTGTCATTGATAAAGATGAGGAGAATATCACAATGGCGTCGGACTCGTATAAGATTGTGGCGGATCACGTGAGCGTGTTCGACAACCATTATACCATCGCCTAATTAGTTTGCTTGGGAACGCTTAAATAAAAAGACTTTAATTATTGCTAATACAGAAATACATGGACGGTTATCCTTACAATAAAAAGACAATGGTAGCATGTAAGGTCGTAAGCAGAACGGGGAACACGTTGTGATAACCTCGTTGCCATCAGACACAAGTGCTGTACGGCGTAGATTTGAGATAATCCAGAGTGAGTCGTTTGGATTTCAGATGAGAAGGAAAGCATGAGAGTGGGGAACGCGATGCAGGGTGCCGCAGACTTGTATACGCATGCCGCCATATGATATATGTGGCAGAATATTTGAGAAAGCTAGCGCCAGTGGTCGACAGGGACAAACGCTACCTGATTCCAGATTGTCAATGCGGCCGGCTGAATCGCCATTGAGCGTTAGGAGACACTATCGCCCTCCACCTCGCTCTTCTTTCAAATTTCTGCTTTCGACTTTCCCGGTATCGAGCTTCGACCTGGCCGTACAGTTGCAAATCTTGGCCGGTCGTGATAGGCGACAGATGATAAGAGCGCTTCTCGTCGACGAAGGGCATGAAGGCTGCTCTCAAAATGATGATGTGCTCGCATCATAATTGCAGTCACCCTCATACCACACCTCAAACTCGTCGCTGGCGCCATCTGAGCGAATACGCCTAAGAAGTCGACACCGCCACAGCAAAGGCTAATCAATTGAAGTTCGAGTGCCATTCACAGCTGTCCATAGATATGGGCTCTTATCGGAGAGAGCTTAATGATTGCGGAAATGGCGTTGATGGACCTCTGTCGCGGTCGCCGAACTTCGTGTAATGTTTGATTACTTCACTTGTGCTGAACTTGCGAAGGCGACATCAAAGGCATTCATTGCGTTATTCCTCTTCAAGTTCCGATAAGCCATATGGTTCATCTGCATAATCGGTGAAGTATGAGAATTATAGCCAAGCAGATTCGAATAGAATAACATACCTTGTCCAATCAGAACTGGGTATCAAGAGCACGACTGATATCCGCACTGGCCATGTAGCGAAAGAGCTCGACAATCAAGCAGGTCGAGGAGTAGACGAAAGGAATGAGATTACGTGACCATCTCTTGCTCTACAAAAACGCGAACACTGCGTGAAGAAAACAGTAGCGCCTTATGTCCAATGTTCTAAGATTTTGCTCTAGTGGACCGACGAGAAGGCGAGAGAAAACATCGGTTGCAAAGTCCGTGATAAGAGCTTGGCAGGTGGTGAGTGCGGAAGCAGTAGAACGTCCATCGAATATGATGGCCATGGTCATCCGAACCTTGGAAGCTGCCTTGGGTGTCGCTTCAGCTCGAGACGATGGTAAGAAACAAAGACCAGAAGAATGAAGGCTGGCATGTATATCAACAGAGCAAGGTATCCACGAAAGTGAAGCCATTTTGATGAAGTAGGTTGGGAAACAATACATGACGCAAATTAGGAGGACGCGAAAAAACTCGTCAACGATCGGAAGAACGGTAGATGTCGAAGAGGTATCAAATAACTTCACGATGAATCGAGCGATTGAGTCTAAGCTTCCACAAGTATCGGTCTTATCCCTTGCCTTCGAAACATGCCGCACGTCAAGAGGATCTCGGGATGGACTACCAACTGACTGGACGCAGTGTACTTGCGGCGAGACGACGTCAAACATTGTGAGCGTTCCAGCGGATACAATTCTCGGACCAGATTCCAAAAAGATATGGAGACCCGTACAGTTCGGTCCTTAAGGTGTACACGCCCGCCATCGTGCTCAGATCGGAGTCGTCGTCGACGGGAGAGGGAATGATCGGGACTATGCGGCGTCACGACACGCGGACGTGACACCGATGATGAGCTGGCCGCAGCGCAATCAGCTGCAAATTCTGCTTAAAAAAGATATCTTGGATCTGGCTTGCTTCGTCGTATATCCTGTGCTCGGTACATCTGCGCTCCTTTGCCGTCATTGTCGAGCTCAGTCGGCTTCGAGAAAGAAATCAATCAAGCAAGGCTCGCCGCTCGCGGAATTTTGACTCACCAGAAGCCTCGACAATGCACTTCAGCCATGGAGCCCGTATGGTGCTAATGTGGACCTCGCAGAAGGGTGCTGGACGGCGTTCACGGTGAAGTTAGTGAGTTTGTCCTTTGGTTTCGGCCTAATTTCTTATCAATATAGCGTAGCTTAGAAAAACAAAATAGTGACCTGCCATTGCTGTCTGCTGGATAAAGCGCGGCCATCGATCACGGATTATGGTAGCTTGGACCATCTAGGGAACTGAAGGTGCAAGTTTACGATAAAGAGCCATCGTAGAATCCAAGACAGGCTCGAGTGCTTACCTTTGACTGGCGGAGTAAAGGTGCGAATCTTCAACGTCGAGAGAGTAATCGAGTTCACTCACAACTCTGCTACACAGACCGTTCACTTTTAGCATCGTAGAGAAAGTATCCCGGATGCGAACTAACCTCAGCATTTGGAGCGTCCTCGCCATCTTGCCATCTCCGGCTATCTCGCCATCTAGTAGGATGACGCTACAAAAGATGAGCTTAGGTATCACTAGAGAAACCCCAGGAGATACGTACATAGATGATAGACCAATGATAGAGTAGACGTCGGTAAGTAGTTTGGGACTTTCTGAACTAATTCGTCGAGCTGATTGCTATTACGGTATGTATCCTGTAGATGGAGTTAGACTTCTGAATAACAATAACAATAGACAGACACACAATATGTTCGATGCTTGAGACTTTCCGCATGGCCAATGCTTGATAACCCAACACGAAACGACTTGAATCACTGTCTTTGCGATGTTGCCTGGCGTCTGCAGATTGAGTGAGTACAGAATATTGGCTAGACGGCATAAGAGAATACTCACCGAAGTCGCGTGCAGGGAGTCGTCTACTTTCCAGCTCAAGCAACTTGACTGGTTGAAACGGCCCGTCAAGTAGCAAGACGAAGGGAACTTCCTTGAGCTGAGACCGCGAGTTATGCAGCGTTGCTTGTCGAGTTTCCTTTGAGATCGATACTCATGGAATTCCGCGCAGGGGCGATGGTACTGAGCTGCAAGTTGGCTAGACGACAAGAGGGAATGCTCACCGAAGTGTAGGGAATCGGCCATCGTGCGGTTCGCCTGTTGAAACAGCCCGTCAACCAGCAAGATGAAAGGAACTTCCTTGCGTTGAAACCGCGAGTTATGCGGCGTTGCTTGTCGAGTTTCCTTTGAGATCGATACTCGTGCAACTCCGCGCAGGGGCGATGGTACTGAGCTGCAAGTCCGCACCACAGGTCTAAGCAACGGTGGATTTCTATCTTCCTCGACAGGTTGAAACTACCAGCTGGTGCACTACGAAGCCCCAAGATGAACCTAGAGATCCTGAGCTTGACATCGCACTTACTTGGACAGATATTGAAGGATCGCTGTCAAAATTCAAACCCTCAGTCCCCTCGCGCGAGATTGAAGGAAAAATAATCCAGTACATACCTCAAGTCTAAGAGAAAATCAAAGCAAAGGTACGCTTTTCTCATGTTTCCCGATAGGATATGTTGAATCGTCGTCCGCTGAGCCATTGTGGCTCTGTGACTGAGCTTGTCTAAACGATTCTCAACTCGACTAGAAAGCTCGTCGACACACAGATACCTATCTTTGTAACCTGGACGTCTTACTGGCCGGGTTCGGAGCTAGAATGTCGATGGTTGTTACTGAAGACCTGGTTCTCGGGGGGTTCGTTCGGGTTGCAGTCACGGGACGTCACACATAAATTCGTGTGGCCAAGTCAACATCTTCGTTCGTTCGCGCTTTCATCTGTCCACTCACACCTTCCCCTCACATCCGTCCTTCTCCCCTCATCTTCTCCTCTTACAAACATGCCTTCTTCACAGCTACCTGGAAATCCTGATGTGCCGCTGGTCCCAGTGGCCTCCTCGGACTGCAACTTTGTGTCTATTCTATTCAGCACCGCTCAAATTCTTGTACATTTTTTGCACGATTCTCTTTGACATTGACTTGGATGCTGATAATGCGCTTTGTTAGGCTGGAGCGACAGTCGGTCAAAGCTACAATTCTCCGCATGACAATCGCCCGAACGACAATCCTTTGCACGACACGGGTATTCTAGTAGACGAGTTTTTCCACAGGACGGAAGAGTTCACGGCCTCCGACTGTATTGACCCCGCTCTGCTAATGCTAAACCCCGCCACTACCGCCTCGATCGGAAGTCAGGAGGTAGTCGAAGCAGGTGGGGTTCTCGAATTAGGACGAAATTCGAACTGTATGTCCTTTGTAAAAACACTTATTTGACTTGTCTAATGCACGCACCATAGATAATCAATGGGACTTGTATCCCGGGCCCGACACTCTCCCGGCTATGCTGCCCGCAGAGAGGGCCTACCCGACTCCGCCGTCGGAAAGCCCTCCTAGCAATCCTCAAGCAAGCCATCAGCAGATCTCGCTCAGTCGCTCCATCGGCCCTCTGTATCCACCGCACCAGGACTACCGTCCCACCTCCTTCACCCTCCCTGCCGTTCCAGGTTTCCTACCGTCCGGGAACAGTTCCGAAGCACATAACATGCCCGAGTTCGTTCAAGGCTCGAGCAGCGGAGCTGCAGCAGCAAACGCTCCTCGTTCGAGCAAGGCGGGACCGTCGAGAACGCAGAAGTCGACGAAGGCCGCTCGCAAGAGCAAGGCGAAGAACACAGCGAAGGCCGTTCGTCTGACTTCAACGAGTCCGTACGGTGTTCCCGAAGACGCGTTCGGGATGCCCGAGCCAAGAGCTCCTACCGCATCGTACCAGGACCACCGTCCCACCCCCTTCGCCCTCCCTACCGTCCCGGATTTCCCGGCGGCCGGGAACGTATTTCAGGCAGATAACATGCCCGAATTCGTTCAAGGCTCGAGCAGTGGAACTTCAGCAGCAAGTCCTTCACGTTCAAGCAAAGCGGGGCCGTCCAGGACGGATAAGAAAACGAAGGCCGCTCGGGCGAGCAAAGCAAGGCCATCGAAGAATAAACATACGGCGAAGGCAGCTCGGCAGGCTGCAGCGAACGCGTACGGTGTGTCCGAAGCCGCTTTCAGGAAGACCGAACCAAGGGTGCACCAGGATCCCGCTCTCAACACCTTCACCCTCCCTGCCGCCCCAGGTTTCCCAGCGTCCGGGAACGATGTCCAGGCGTATGTATGGCCTGATTTCATTCAGGGCTCGAGTCGGGGAGCCGTAGCAAATACTCGCGCGAACGAGGCGGGACCGTCGAGGACAGAGAAGACGACCAAGGCCGCTCGCGCGAACAAGGCAAGGCCGCCAAAGGCCAAGAACATAGCGAAAGCCGCTCCTCAGGCTGCAGCGAGTCCGTCTGAGAAGCCGGAGGGTCCACGATTCCACTGCGATTACCCCGGGTGCGAAGCTTCATGTGCGCATCGCAGTGACCTCACACGGCACAAAGCCAGATGTCCGCGCGGACCTGGCGGCGGGGCGAGCGGAAGGGTCAAATGCGTATATTGCGACTTGACATACAGTCGCTTTGACGCGATGCAACGGCATTGCAGGGAAGATCACCCAGGCTCTGTGGTGCCAATCAAAGAGCGCGAGAGAGGAAAGGGCAAGAAGAAATAGGGGAAGCCCGCACCCGTCTCGTATGTCATCTTCATCATCGCCGGATTCCCTTCCATTTGTTTCCGCGATTTGTAAAGCTGTTTTCTCCGCCTTCGCGTCCGGTGTGTATGTGCCCTTGGCTTTTTTGGTCTGTCTCGATCTCTATTTTATTTCCTCATTTATGTTGTCTGCATCTTTTGAATACCGAATATCTTCGCGACTTTCTATTCCCCTATCCATTTATCACCTTTTCCCCCCTTTGTTACCTAGATTTCTGCTTTCGTGACTAGTGTAATTTCAGCGTGCTTACTGGACTGTGATCCTGTTTTTGTTCCGCAGTTGTGTTGTCTGTATTTGTACTAAATCTCCGAACATTTATATCTAACAAGAGTCTCATCTGTTACAATGTCTGGTTGGTGATACCGTGTCAAACGTTCGATGTTCTTTATATACCCTTAGAACTCGTCGCATTTGTCACTGCTGGTAAGATGATGCGCATTGAATTAGATTAGTTCCCATATTGCATGAGTGAGAGTCTAGGAGAACAAAGAATACGAAGGATTGAGCATACTAAAGCTTGGACATAAGCGAGGGAAGAGTAAATGTGGCTGAAAGATGCATGTTTTTCGATGGCAGAACCGTGCTGGGGAATATGTCAAGTCGTTTGTCACGCGCGCTTAGCCTTCTTTTTTGGTCTCGGTTCTCTCTCCTCAGCGGCCGAATGCTTCAGTACAAGCCGCGTAATCTTTTTGCGTTCTGGTAGCACCAGCTCTTTTGACAGAGGAGATCGGCGTTGGTAAATCAGGAAATCTTTTCTCCGCGCATGCGCATCATAACAGGAGCGGCTCTCTTCTGTTAGCTGAATCGCGCGCTTCGCTATCCATCCCGGGATGGGAGGCAATCTGTTCAAGTCCATGCCGACATTTGAAGGTCTCGAATCTGTGGCTTCTACTACGGAAGGGTCATCCACAGTTTGGGGCACCGGAGTCGTCGGAATCGGTTCAGTAGCGAAGTTGATATAGTCGTCGGCGTCACTAACGTATCCTGGAACAAAAATCTCCACATCTGTGAAAGAAAACATGGATCTATATCGGTGTATTTCTTCGAAAAATAGATAGGAACTCAGACTTACAACTAAGGGCCTTGCGCTTCTCCCCTGCGTCGAGATCGCCGAACATTGTTTCGATCTCATCATCAAAAATGGACAGTGAAACATCTTCGTTATCGTCAATGTCCATTGGCGTATCAGTAGGAGAAGGATCGTTATCCATGTCTATATCTGAGGTATCAAAACAATTAGAAGCAGAATGTTGTCCTGGAACTGTATATGTAGCGGCCTGGTTCGGAAGAGGCCCTGGACCAGCTGGAGCGGGCGACCTGAGTGCTTCGCCGAACACGACATTCATCGTATTCGTCAGAGATTTTGCAACGTCCATGTTTGGGAGAACAAGACACCCCAGCGAAGCATCCAAGACTCCATAAGTAGACATGTCGATTGGAGCAATACTCAAGGGACCTTGTGGTTCGACTTCGTTGTCTTCCTGCGCACCGGGTAATCGGAGCTGAAAATGTCTCAATCAGTGAACATTTATAGCAATAACGAGGATTCAGAGGCGTACTAATGAAAAGAGTTCAAGAAACCTGAGGACTTGTTGTGTGGACGTTGGGTTCAGGGTGACCGTTCCATCGACATTTACAGCGAAATCGTCAGGTAGAACAATCATGGTTTACTCTTGAAGTCAGTAATCCTATCAGAGACGACTCGGTGACTGAAGCTAGGAGTATAGCTGCGCGTTAAAATAGAGAGCGGCGAGATGTTTATATGGAAGGATGTACAAAGCGCGCCGTCGTCAAGCGACATTGTGGCTAGGCCGCGTGGACTTGAGCCACTCTATCGAAACAACCATTGGTTCCGGTGTTTCCATTGTTCTCGGAAAAGCGCAAGAGATAAGATAAGAAGCTCGTGTTCTACATAGCATAGCTAGTAGTTTGCCACCGTAGAATTTGACATATCTGGAAATGTGCTCGAATTCCGGATGGCTATCGTTACAAGCTAAATACCAGTCCTGTCAAAACGAAAAGCTAGATTACAATTAGAGCTTGACTAACAAAAGATGGAAAAAATAGCCAAGATGATATATTGGTAGGCGTGGCCGTTGTATCATGCGCGGGCCTTGTTTGTTTGTTTGTATTTGGCCTTTTAAAAAGAAATCGATGCCAAACTGCATTCTCACCTCAAGCACAGCTACAAATTTTGAAATCTCTGAAGTTTGCTCATAAAAGATCGCGTCCAAATAAAAACACAAAATAATATAATTCATGTGAAGCATGAAAATTCCAGCGAAACAGCAGAATGCGCAGCTGTGCCGCCAAGTGACTTCTTCGATGACTCGTCAGAATGTTATCGCGAAATTACATCTATACCTTGAGCTCATGCACTCTTACTCTCTTTCAGAATGATCTAGCCGAAAAATCCAATGTGGGATTCTATAACGCCGTACCGTGCGTATACGACAATCGCCTACAGAGCATACCGTAGTTGATTGGATTGCTTTGACCGGTCTCTATGAGCTTTTAGATATGCTAACATTCAATTGCTTGCGTCTAAGGCACATCTCCTTTTTGCGAGCGTTACTCGTTTACTCGTCTGAGCGAACCACACGTGCAGGTGATAATCTTGGAGCTGTGGCACTCAGCCTCACTCTAAGCATATGTAATAGTGTATTGACATTATGACTGCACAGGGTGTGATGATCACAGAACCATTAATTTTTGTTCTGCTTGTATCAGCTCGTGGCTTCTTCGCTTGCGCATTGACGTTCCCACGTAGACGTCTATTCATCCTTCATTTTATCAGCCACATAATCAAAGCGCTGGGACATCGTGTACCGAGCGGTGCTTTCTTTGATACTGTCCTTTGGACATCCCTACAGCCACTTGCCGCTTGGACAGCGGGATGAGTATATCTGACAGAATATCTGTCGTTGAAATACCCTTCATCATACTTTCCTCCCGCTTTCTTTCACTTGCCTGTGAGTCTTGCAAGATGTCATTCGATTTCGAAGACGAGAACGTATTTGGCGAATTCGGAAAAGCCCCCTTTGTCAGTAGCAACCTGCTCTCGGGAGTAATTCCAAGTGTGTTCAACTTCGCGCGGAGAGAATCCGAAGACTCAGACTCGGACGGCTTTGAGTACCTGAGCGAAGAAGAGTCAGAACGTTCATCCGCACCTGTCGGTACTCCCGAGCTATCGCAATCACCGAATATTTCGCGTCAGGGCTCCCTTTCGCCGGACACAATAGTACTTTCGACAAACGCTACGAAAAATGCGGCAGAATCCGATTTCCCGTCGTCGTCGTACCACCCCATGAACACAGATGACCCTAGGATGCTTTCGTCAGGGACGTCGCGGTATTCCAATGACCGCCCTAAGTATGAAAGAACGGATAACTACGACGATCCGGATCTCAATTTGCTGTTCAATCCGCCCAGCCGCTCCTCCATCCCGGGTCCGCAGCGCACCACGTTATCCTCGACTTCGTGCGTTCTCCGTGTGAAGCAGGAGAAACCAGCGTCCTCCATCAGCATGTACACCAACGCGTTCAAGCCGCCGACCGCCATTTCCACCGAGGGGAGCTTTGCGTGCGATTACGAAGGGTGCGGCCGGACATACCGCACCAGCCAGTCGCTCAAAAGTCATGCGCTGACGCACAATGGTAATCGGTACTTCTGCGCGTGTGGACGTGTGCAGTCGGAATGCTATTTCCAAGACATCGGCTACGCACACGCTGGCTCTTTCATGCGTTGGTTGAGGAGCCTTCCAGTCGACTCTGAATGTGTACGCGCGTGCGAGAAAAAGGGGTGGTCGAAGTATGTCCATGGAAGCGTGAAGTGCCTCTTGCGCGCCCCGGCTTAGCAGGTCTGTCTCAGTCATACTTGATATATGACCTTCTCGTGCCATGCCAAACACACTCTGGAAGACGTTCCTTCGTCATGAGTTCGTTAAGTTTTGTTTCCCTCCACCACACGGTCCTTCATCTATGTTTCTGTTCATCACATCGTCACGCGGTAGCTCACTTCGACTCTTTCCTCCGGTCGAACTATCAGACATTTTTCTCCTAGACAGTAGTACACATATGACAACTAGCATAAACTCCTTCTCATAAAATGATATACTAATAGCAGATCCTTTCGGAATAAGATTTCTGCAAAGTGCAAATATCAAAGCATCTAGCTGGATATGAGGCCCGAAATTACGTCGAACTGACAGAGTCAAGCGGACCAGCTTGAGTCGTGTCGCATTCGTGACAAATGCGACGAGTTCTAAGGGTATATAAAGAACATCGAACGTTTGACACGGTATCACCAACCAGACATTGTAACAGATGAGACTCTTGTTAGATATAAATGTTCGGAGATTTAGTACAAATACAGACAACACAACTGCGGAACAAAAACAGGATCACAGTCCAGTAAGCACGCTGAAATTACACTAGTCACGAAAGCAGAAATCTAGGTAACAAAGGGGGGAAAAGGTGATAAATGGATAGGGGAATAGAAAGTCGCGAAGATATTCGGTATTCAAAAGATGCAGACAACATAAATGAGGAAATAAAATAGAGATCGAGACAGACCAAAAAAGCCAAGGGCACATACACACCGGACGCGAAGGCGGAGAAAACAGCTTTACAAATCGCGGAAACAAATGGAAGGGAATCCGGCGATGATGAAGATGACATACGAGACGGGTGCGGGCTTCCCCTATTTCTTCTTGCCCTTTCCTCTCTCGCGCTCTTTGATTGGCACCACAGAGCCTGGGTGATCTTCCCTGCAATGCCGTTGCATCGCGTCAAAGCGACTGTATGTCAAGTCGCAATATACGCATTTGACCCTTCCGCTCGCCCCGCCGCCAGGTCCGCGCGGACATCTGGCTTTGTGCCGTGTGAGGTCACTGCGATGCGCACATGAAGCTTCGCACCCGGGGTAATCGCAGTGGAATCGTGGACCCTCCGGCTTCTCAGACGGACTCGCTGCAGCCTGAGGAGCGGCTTTCGCTATGTTCTTGGCCTTTGGCGGCCTTGCCTTGTTCGCGCGAGCGGCCTTGGTCGTCTTCTCTGTCCTCGACGGTCCCGCCTCGTTCGCGCGAGTATTTGCTACGGCTCCCCGACTCGAGCCCTGAATGAAATCAGGCCATACATACGCCTGGACATCGTTCCCGGACGCTGGGAAACCTGGGGCGGCAGGGAGGGTGAAGGTGTTGAGAGCGGGATCCTGGTGCACCCTTGGTTCGGTCTTCCTGAAAGCGGCTTCGGACACACCGTACGCGTTCGCTGCAGCCTGCCGAGCTGCCTTCGCCGTATGTTTATTCTTCGATGGCCTTGCTTTGCTCGCCCGAGCGGCCTTCGTTTTCTTATCCGTCCTGGACGGCCCCGCTTTGCTTGAACGTGAAGGACTTGCTGCTGAAGTTCCACTGCTCGAGCCTTGAACGAATTCGGGCATGTTATCTGCCTGAAATACGTTCCCGGCCGCCGGGAAATCCGGGACGGTAGGGAGGGCGAAGGGGGTGGGACGGTGGTCCTGGTACGATGCGGTAGGAGCTCTTGGCTCGGGCATCCCGAACGCGTCTTCGGGAACACCGTACGGACTCGTTGAAGTCAGACGAACGGCCTTCGCTGTGTTCTTCGCCTTGCTCTTGCGAGCGGCCTTCGTCGACTTCTGCGTTCTCGACGGTCCCGCCTTGCTCGAACGAGGAGCGTTTGCTGCTGCAGCTCCGCTGCTCGAGCCTTGAACGAACTCGGGCATGTTATGTGCTTCGGAACTGTTCCCGGACGGTAGGAAACCTGGAACGGCAGGGAGGGTGAAGGAGGTGGGACGGTAGTCCTGGTGCGGTGGATACAGAGGGCCGATGGAGCGACTGAGCGAGATCTGCTGATGGCTTGCTTGAGGATTGCTAGGAGGGCTTTCCGACGGCGGAGTCGGGTAGGCCCTCTCTGCGGGCAGCATAGCCGGGAGAGTGTCGGGCCCGGGATACAAGTCCCATTGATTATCTATGGTGCGTGCATTAGACAAGTCAAATAAGTGTTTTTACAAAGGACATACAGTTCGAATTTCGTCCTAATTCGAGAACCCCACCTGCTTCGACTACCTCCTGACTTCCGATCGAGGCGGTAGTGGCGGGGTTTAGCATTAGCAGAGCGGGGTCAATACAGTCGGAGGCCGTGAACTCTTCCGTCCTGTGGAAAAACTCGTCTACTAGAATACCCGTGTCGTGCAAAGGATTGTCGTTCGGGCGATTGTCATGCGGAGAATTGTAGCTTTGACCGACTGTCGCTCCAGCCTAACAAAGCGCATTATCAGCATCCAAGTCAATGTCAAAGAGAATCGTGCAAAAAATGTACAAGAATTTGAGCGGTGCTGAATAGAATAGACACAAAGTTGCAGTCCGAGGAGGCCACTGGGACCAGCGGCACATCAGGATTTCCAGGTAGCTGTGAAGAAGGCATGTTTGTAAGAGGAGAAGATGAGGGGAGAAGGACGGATGTGAGGGGAAGGTGTGAGTGGACAGATGAAAGCGCGAACGAACGAAGATGTTGACTTGGCCACACGAATTTATGTGTGACGTCCCGTGACTGCAACCCGAACGAACCCCCCGAGAACCAGGTCTTCAGTAACAACCATCGACATTCTAGCTCCGAACCCGGCCAGTAAGACGTCCAGGTTACAAAGATAGGTATCTGTGTGTCGACGAGCTTTCTAGTCGAGTTGAGAATCGTTTAGACAAGCTCAGTCACAGAGCCACAATGGCTCAGCGGACGACGATTCAACATATCCTATCGGGAAACATGAGAAAAGCGTACCTTTGCTTTGATTTTCTCTTAGACTTGAGGTATGTACTGGATTATTTTTCCTTCAATCTCGCGCGAGGGGACTGAGGGTTTGAATTTTGACAGCGATCCTTCAATATCTGTCCAAGTAAGTGCGATGTCAAGCTCAGGATCTCTAGGTTCATCTTGGGGCTTCGTAGTGCACCAGCTGGTAGTTTCAACCTGTCGAGGAAGATAGAAATCCACCGTTGCTTAGACCTGTGGTGCGGACTTGCAGCTCAGTACCATCGCCCCTGCGCGGAGTTGCACGAGTATCGATCTCAAAGGAAACTCGACAAGCAACGCCGCATAACTCGCGGTTTCAACGCAAGGAAGTTCCTTTCATCTTGCTGGTTGACGGGCTGTTTCAACAGGCGAACCGCACGATGGCCGATTCCCTACACTTCGGTGAGCATTCCCTCTTGTCGTCTAGCCAACTTGCAGCTCAGTACCATCGCCCCTGCGCGGAATTCCATGAGTATCGATCTCAAAGGAAACTCGACAAGCAACGCTGCATAACTCGCGGTCTCAGCTCAAGGAAGTTCCCTTCGTCTTGCTACTTGACGGGCCGTTTCAACCAGTCAAGTTGCTTGAGCTGGAAAGTAGACGACTCCCTGCACGCGACTTCGGTGAGTATTCTCTTATGCCGTCTAGCCAATATTCTGTACTCACTCAATCTGCAGACGCCAGGCAACATCGCAAAGACAGTGATTCAAGTCGTTTCGTGTTGGGTTATCAAGCATTGGCCATGCGGAAAGTCTCAAGCATCGAACATATTGTGTGTCTGTCTATTGTTATTGTTATTCAGAAGTCTAACTCCATCTACAGGATACATACCGTAATAGCAATCAGCTCGACGAATTAGTTCAGAAAGTCCCAAACTACTTACCGACGTCTACTCTATCATTGGTCTATCATCTATGTACGTATCTCCTGGGGTTTCTCTAGTGATACCTAAGCTCATCTTTTGTAGCGTCATCCTACTAGATGGCGAGATAGCCGGAGATGGCAAGATGGCGAGGACGCTCCAAATGCTGAGGTTAGTTCGCATCCGGGATACTTTCTCTACGATGCTAAAAGTGAACGGTCTGTGTAGCAGAGTTGTGAGTGAACTCGATTACTCTCTCGACGTTGAAGATTCGCACCTTTACTCCGCCAGTCAAAGGTAAGCACTCGAGCCTGTCTTGGATTCTACGATGGCTCTTTATCGTAAACTTGCACCTTCAGTTCCCTAGATGGTCCAAGCTACCATAATCCGTGATCGATGGCCGCGCTTTATCCAGCAGACAGCAATGGCAGGTCACTATTTTGTTTTTCTAAGCTACGCTATATTGATAAGAAATTAGGCCGAAACCAAAGGACAAACTCACTAACTTCACCGTGAACGCCGTCCAGCACCCTTCTGCGAGGTCCACATTAGCACCATACGGGCTCCATGGCTGAAGTGCATTGTCGAGGCTTCTGGTGAGTCAAAATTCCGCGAGCGGCGAGCCTTGCTTGATTGATTTCTTTCTCGAAGCCGACTGAGCTCGACAATGACGGCAAAGGAGCGCAGATGTACCGAGCACAGGATATACGACGAAGCAAGCCAGATCCAAGATATCTTTTTTAAGCAGAATTTGCAGCTGATTGCGCTGCGGCCAGCTCATCATCGGTGTCACGTCCGCGTGTCGTGACGCCGCATAGTCCCGATCATTCCCTCTCCCGTCGACGACGACTCCGATCTGAGCACGATGGCGGGCGTGTACACCTTAAGGACCGAACTGTACGGGTCTCCATATCTTTTTGGAATCTGGTCCGAGAATTGTATCCGCTGGAACGCTCACAATGTTTGACGTCGTCTCGCCGCAAGTACACTGCGTCCAGTCAGTTGGTAGTCCATCCCGAGATCCTCTTGACGTGCGGCATGTTTCGAAGGCAAGGGATAAGACCGATACTTGTGGAAGCTTAGACTCAATCGCTCGATTCATCGTGAAGTTATTTGATACCTCTTCGACATCTACCGTTCTTCCGATCGTTGACGAGTTTTTTCGCGTCCTCCTAATTTGCGTCATGTATTGTTTCCCAACCTACTTCATCAAAATGGCTTCACTTTCGTGGATACCTTGCTCTGTTGATATACATGCCAGCCTTCATTCTTCTGGTCTTTGTTTCTTACCATCGTCTCGAGCTGAAGCGACACCCAAGGCAGCTTCCAAGGTTCGGATGACCATGGCCATCATATTCGATGGACGTTCTACTGCTTCCGCACTCACCACCTGCCAAGCTCTTATCACGGACTTTGCAACCGATGTTTTCTCTCGCCTTCTCGTCGGTCCACTAGAGCAAAATCTTAGAACATTGGACATAAGGCGCTACTGTTTTCTTCACGCAGTGTTCGCGTTTTTGTAGAGCAAGAGATGGTCACGTAATCTCATTCCTTTCGTCTACTCCTCGACCTGCTTGATTGTCGAGCTCTTTCGCTACATGGCCAGTGCGGATATCAGTCGTGCTCTTGATACCCAGTTCTGATTGGACAAGGTATGTTATTCTATTTGAATCTACTTGGCTATAATTCTCATATTTCACTGATCATGCAGACGTACGGCATGGTTGTGACGGCATCAGCGGGGTACTGCGAGATTGTTTTGCGCAAGAGCAGAACTCGGATTCTGCCGCGGTTCGTTCATTCGACACCAAAGTCCGCTCTCCTATTCCGGTTCTAATATTCCCTATTTGTCCCAGCTTCATATGACCTATCGGAACTTGAAGGAGAGGATCAACGCATCGAACGCCTTTGATACCGCGTGCGCAAGTGATAGGCTCAGCACAAGTGAAGAAATCAAACATTACACAAAGATTGATGACCGCGACTATGATCGGGAAATATTGATATGAAGAAAAGGAAAAAGAAATGCGGATAGTGAGAATGCGAAGGGAAGAAAAGAAAATAGAGGAAAAGGAGCAGGGGCACGTGATGGAGGGAAACTCAGTCAACGATTTAAAACATCGATCGAGGACAACGAGGAGTGGAATATGGAGGTCGACCAAGGAGGAAGGGACGGTTCAGCCAGATCGCTAAGCCGATACGCACAAGAGGACCTCCGCGCTCCCTCTTATGTTCCGTGACCATCCTTTCTTCTCGCACGCGAGCACGCACTCATTGTTGAGCGGAAGGCGTTTCAGCCTACGCAAGAATGAGTCCTGGCGTTCATATCCGTCCTCCTGGAAAGAACAGCCCCACTGCCCGCGTCCGCACGCACAGAAGTATCGCCCGCCGCCGTGCGTTCGCTCATGCCTGCTGAGAGAGCGGCTAGTGTCATATGTTGCTCCGCATCCCTCGTGTTCGCATGTGAAGACTGGCCCAGTTGAGATGGGCGCACGTCTCTTCGTGCTGCTGATCCGTATGCTGATAGAGGACTTGGTCTTCTTCTGATTTGAGGAAGTGTTACCACAAGCACGAGAAGCGGAGGACACAGGGCGTGGCACGGCGATGCTTTGTTGCTTTTGGATGCTAACTGGTTCCAGCAGCAAGTCGAGAGCTGGACCAATAGATGAAGACACCGTCCAATCGCCAGAGCTTGGGAAGATGTGCTCTTCCTGCCATAGTCGAGGAAACTCTGGACGGGTGTCGAAAGGAGACGGCGGCGTTAACAAGAGCATCCTCGGGTCCACTGTGTATGTGTGATTGAATGATGCGAGGGCAAAATCAGCTGTGTCCATTGGCGGAGAGTCTGGCGAAAAAGTTGCCGTGTGCGGTGAATGCGATAGCTCCGGCGTGCAGATGGGGGAAAGTGAACGTCCTGCACACATCGGCTCCGATGCTTCTCTTAAAGAGTTAAATATGTCTGTATCTGACCCGCTTTCTGAGGAACTAGAAAGCATGCTGCTGTCGAACGGGTATCTCCCGAAATCGCCCAAAATGTTGAAGTCTTCATATGACATCTTGCAGATGGTGATAAAGTAAGTGATAGAGGGTGTAAGGGCGAATTGTTGTATAACAACAGCCAATACGTCGTCAGTTATACTCATTTTGCTGTCCAAGCGGAAAGTGTGGCTGGAAGGCAGTATATAAAAGGCAATGTCGCGTGCTTTGATGGAATGAAATGGTGACTAACCATCTAAGATGGAGCGTCAATGCGCCATGCTATGCGCTAAAAAGGAAATAATTGCATAACATGGGCTTAACAAACAACGCACGCTTACTGCGCAACTGGATTGATGCGCTTAGAGCTTGAAGATCTCATCTCGCAGAACTGCCGCATTATCGACTAATAGGATAGTTTTGAGGAATCGTGCCTATGTGATTTGAAGACACGATGGTAAACATACAGTTGCTGGCTTACATGCCAGGGACTGCAAATATCATTGGTGGATCGATCTTCACTGCGAGCATGGAGATTCAACTACACTTTAAAACTGGCGAATCCGCGTCGAAAGTACACGGCGCGCCTTCAACCACATCCACCTCAACTCGGGCCCTCATGAGCTGGGCGGACGTGAGCCTGCTCCAAGTCGGTAAGTGATGTGTTGTTCGAGGAGATTGCTCGCTATTGTGGCTAAGTATCTGCACTAGTCGCAGAGGCACTCTTTCGTAACAAGAGGTGAAGCTTCTGCTCGCTGTAACCGATTCGGAGGAGCTCTTATCCACTATCACTCTACAGCAGCAGCCAGGAGTATTTAATGTTAGGATCCTTCGGCACCTCATATTGAAACTACCGGTGTGCGGATAGTCTTTCCAGACGAACACACGAACCCGTTCTTATGCAAGCGCTTCCAGACAACCCCCAACGAACTCTCCCGTCTCCCTTTAGCACACCATCTCTGTCCCCTCCTCAAATTCGACGACACCTTCAGCGTCCTCTGAGCCTGAGCTCTGCGGCGGGAAAAGTACTCAAGGGGCGATGAAATGCTTCCGTACATATATCGATAGATTCGATCCCGGAGACAAGTACAATGGCCACCATAAGGACAATTCCCGCACGGAGAGACCGAGCGAAAAAAGAGCTGGTGCATAAAAGAAATTGAAACCGAGACTCTCAAGGCTCCGGGAAAGAAAGATAATCCTCTCCAATCCAGGCGCGTTGCCGCTATGGATACCCAACCATCGTATTCTTGGTACCGCTCACAGCCAGTATCCTTCTCAGATCTATAGCTGTGGCATTCGCTTCGTATATCAAGGATTATTCAGGCCTCGACGTCAGCCAACAATGCAAAGAGACCGATGATGCGTACAATGTCCCCTGTCAAACGCCGTCACTAACGTCAGCAATTCCGGCACTAGACCACCTCGTCGGCTCAGAACAAGCCGCCTAGCTAGCCTGCTCTTGATCTCGCATTTCTTGCGCCGGACGCAGAGTGAACACAGGAGGCTCCTCGGCACAAGACCTCCCCGATGGAAACTACTTGACCAGGCACTGCAATCCCCTTTCAAACTCGGTTCTTGGTTTTCGTTTCAGGCTAGCGAATGACGAGAATGACTCTAAGGGGAGATATGCAAAGAGACCATCGGAGTTCCTGAGGTAGGGGAGAGTCCGCGATATGTGCTCTGACCGCGAAACACTGAATCGATTCTTATATTAACGGGTTTCATTTCAACAACATTACAAAACTCCATTATTCGACATTATTGAACGAGGAATGTTGCTCTTGTGTCGTTAGCATGGAATGGGAACCGCATATAATACTTCCTTTGACCACCCCAATTATCTTCCTTTGTAAGCTGAAACATCATTTCTCTTTGCTATCAGCCCTTTCTTTCGTCCTTTCTTTCCTTAACGTTTTCTAATATCATCTTGTGCTTCCGATCTCACTTATCAATATGAATTTGTAGATCCAGTTTGCATTTTTTTTGCTCTGCAATTATCAGCAAGCTTGTTGATATGCTTTTAAAAGGCGCATGAAGAAGTAACGGGTGATACGAAAAAGTTGACCGCCAATATTAAGTCAAACTTTGTAATTCTTGTTGACTTTCGACCTTAACCCCCCGTTTTATTCCGTGAAGGTTGAGCTTCTATATCCCGCGAAACCTTTGTCCTTTCTCAACATTGCGACACTTTCCGGCCTTTCTTTCTCCTCGATGCCGCGGAACAAAGGGGATTCTTTTCGAATGGTGGAAGTACCGCGTGAAAGGGAGGCAAGGGCAGGCAAGGCGCGTCTTTGTACGGATGATTCTCAGAGAGCCTCCTTTCTCATTGAGCTCTCGTGTGTGTTAGGGCGCCTCGCAGGTGAGCCACTCTCAAAGGATATATTTTTTACGTTGGACTGAACTTCTCGTGCTCCAACTGCCTAAGGATACGGACAAGCATATCAAAGACATGGATGAGATCAAGCAAGAAGAAGCCATCCCTGCTCGCGCAGCGCATCCTTCATCTACGCGCGTAATTCCTCGGGATGTTCTACCCTTTTCGAGCAGGTCGGTATCTCCTGATTCAGAGGACAACGATTATGAGGATGAGACGGCCGAAAGCGAATCGCTCGCGTCCGACTCTCCGTCCGACTCGCAATCCGACCTGCCATCCGACTCGGAGCCATCTGACTCACCATCTGACACCGAGTCGACAGCTTCAGGCTTTGTCCCCGACGCCGTTCAGGACGCGGTTCCCGCTTTCCCAGCTACGTTCGAGGATCGTTTTGCTTTCTGGAAAGTCATCCGAGACCAAAGACGCGAAGAGGCCGAGGCGGCCACGTCCTCCTCAAGTATGCCTGAAACTGATGCTGAAGACGAGAATGCTTCGCTCGCCGGAGACGAGGACGCTTCGCTCGCTGAAGAGCGCGAGACGGCGGTCCCTGCTGTTGCACCTGAAGAGTCGCCAGCGCCTTCGAAACATTCCAGCCCACAGTACCCGACCCCTGTCGAGCTGAAAAGAAGCGACGATTCATCGTGCTATAGGCCTGCGGAGCCGGAGGAGGAGAAGGAGAGTCAGTGTGCCGCCCGGCGAGCGCAGGACGGGCAAGCGCCATTTGAGAAACTTCAGACACGGAGTGCGGTCCCGGCACCGCGTACAGATGCCGTTCCTTCGCAAATTGAGCAATGCTTTCTTCAGACGCTGCAGAACGCACTCCTGGCCGCGGAGCAGTCATCCAATACCGGAGTACATCCTGGCACGGCTTCGGTTGTTCCGGCAGCAACAGCACAAGGAATAAGGTTCGGCACGCTGCATATCGGGACATTTCATGCAGGAAGCGTTGGAAGGACTGTTACTTTCTCTCTGGGGGAAGGTCACCCTCGTCTCGCTGAAGGCCGCTCCTCCCACCCGGCCGAGCAGCGCCAGCGCGCGGTCTCTTCATCTGGAGGCGAGGTCATGTCCGAAAAACGGCGAGGGAAACAGCCAATGCGTGGGCCGCAAGACTGAGGAACCCGAAGCTTGAGAGGAGAGAAAGAGTAGAAAGAGAAAGCACTGACGCGAAACATGACCTCTTAATCACTTCTCGTCCCCTTCGTGAACAATTCATCGCCGATTCCCTATCCTGTATGCCTTTGTCTCGAGCCACTTTATCAGACCTGCTTTTCGGATTTTCATGAATTTCTACAGAATGTGTGAATGTATTTTTGAAGCTGCTCAACTACAAATTGGTTGATTTTGCGATTTGAGAACACTAACGATATAACCAGCGAAAAGAATGCTCGTGTAACATACACCGCTCCGCTAACAGTCGGATGTCCCAGGAAAGGAATGATCTAACACAGCATCCGAGGATTCTCGTGTTGGCAGTGCCAGTGCTATGGTAGATGCGATGCTGTGAAAGTCGAATGACGTCTGACACAACTATAAAAAGTGAATTGCAAGATGGAGACGAACGGAGTAGAGTGCATTGTAAACGTGTCCCATGAGAGCCAAGAAAAGAATTACATGCTGGGTATACATAGCACTTCAGGCACCCCCCTACAGAGGACCTATTAGGTATAACTCTCCCCAAGAGGGTTTGGCCTACTAGGTCCCCTTTTTCAGTGGCATTCCCAAGGGGTGTGGGTTTTCCCAGAGGTCTGGATTTTCCCAATTTCGGGAATTCCCCAGACTGATCTCAGGGTCTCTGGGAAAACCCAGCCATGGGTAATCCCATAGCTTGTCACTGGCTGTCAGGGGGTCCTGGTTTGGGAATTCCCCAATAAATAGACCTAATTATAGCAGGTTTTTCTTTGCTGCATAGCATACATATACTGGATTCTATAGTACCAATTAGAGCCCAAACCACAGTTTGAACTGGTCTGGGCCACCAGGGGTTTAGTACAAACTTGGTCAGAGGCAGGTCAATTCAGGGGCCAGTCATGACATAATTCCTCTGATAAAATACAGGGAGTTAAGCCACAATGTATATACAGGCTTTCTTTTTACTGTGCATGTCAATATGCCGTATCACAGGGATAAGTTTTCTTTCTAAAACTCTTATGGTAAACTTGCAGTCATATTGCATAGGCTCATTTTAGAATAGTATAAAAGAAAACATGTTGGATTGCACAACTTATATCCTAAGATACAGATAGCATTATCCTGACTGTACGGCACTATACAATTTTACTATGTGGTTATATGTAGTTATATGAGGTATTTACAAGCTCGGGAACTCCCAGCATGGGTATTCCCAAGATTGGGAAATCCCAGCATGGACATTCCCAAGGTTGGGAACTCCCAAGACTGGGAACTCCCAAGACTGGGAACTCCCAACATGGACATTCCCAAGACTGGGAACTCCCAACATGGACATTCCCAAGATTGGGAACTCCCAAGACTGGGAATTCCCAGCAAGGGTATTCCCAAGTTTGGGAGATCCCAGCTTGGGAAATCCCAGCTAGACAAAGCATACTTAGGATAAGTCTTTCACACCTTAAGATTCAATGTATTATAACAAGACAATATTACAGGTGGGTGTAGGAGCCGAACAAGATTACCTGGGTGCTAATTACCATGTTTCCAGAATTTATGGTAATTTTAAAGTTTCACTGTTCTAATCGGCAGTCCCGGCACTCCGGTATGAGACCCTGGCCTACGGTGGGCAGTTGCACAATGCTGCCTTTTCTTGTTATAGGAATTATTTGTATTTATAATATCATTGCCCACCTAGCGGGTCGTAAAATCAGTCTAGGCCAATTCAGGACACCACCCCCGATTGATCACACCCTTGCTTTTTTTGGCGGCTGGCCAACGCGATCCCGACGCGTATCACGTTGTTCCCCGACGCTCCCGCCGCGACAGCGAGCTTTGCTTTTTTTCCTGTTTGCTTTTGTATTTTTGTTACCTATCCATTCTGACTATAATACTGCAAGAATTATTCATTTACGCTATACGTTCTAAAAGGGGGCGGGGAGCGCTCGCTCACCCGCCCACCGCCACCAGCCACCTGGCTTGCGCATCGCGTCGGGCCCTCGCACTTGTTCACCCCGCCCGTTCACCCCGCCCGTTCACCCCGCCGCCTGCTGCGTGTTGTCCTGCATTTTTGTGTGTCGTCCCACATTTCTGCGCTCGCCGCCCGTCCCCTACGCTCCCTGACCAACCCGCCAACTCTTGCTATGGTCTTCGCGTACGGGTTGAGACGGGAAAGTACACGCTTGTTGGTAAGCGGGTTCTTGTGCTGCGTCCAAAGCACTTGTGGATCTTCGGGCCCGCGGGGCGTACAATGGCCTGGATCTCCGAACTGTTGATGGGGCATGTAACGTCGGGGTTAGCGATCTTGGCGGTTGAGAGGAAGTAGTCCTTCTTCTGGACGGCGGCGGTGTCGAACGTGCCGAAGACCTCGTCGAGGTGAGCAAACGCGCTCTCGGCCCAGATGACGAAATGCCCGAGATAGCCACCCGGCGCGGGCTGGAGGAGGTCAAGGCGCGTGACGTTGACGAGCTCGACACCGGGGAGGTTGCGAAACGTCTTGACGATGCCGTTGTCCTCGGAGTAGACGACAAGAAAACCACGGCGGTGGCGGTGGCGGCGGTTTCGCAGCTTGCCCCTGCCCGCGCGGAGCTTGCGGGAGGAGACCTTCTGCACGTCGGCGTACGCACCGAGCGCGGTGAGGAGCACGACGGCCCTGGTGAGCGACTCGGCGGCGGCGACGACGAGGGGCACCTCCTCGACTTGCTCGATGCGGTGGCCGCGCGTCCTCGCGCGCACGGGGAGCGTGGAGGCGGTAAGCGCGGAGACGACGGCAAAGCGGCGCTGGTTCTGGTACCAGACCGCGGTCGGCGCGAACATGCGCTCGCCGCGACACATGTTGCCGAAGGCAGCCTGGCCGGAGCGGTGCATGCCCGAGCCGCCGACGCGCGGGATACGCGCGACGGCGTGGTCTGTGCCCCAGGACTCGGCGCTGGTCTAGTGGCCGACCTTCTTGCTCACCGCGTACGGCTGGCGCTTGTTCTTTGCAACGCTCTCTGGAGTCACCGTCAGGAACCGGTTCTTTCACTTGCAAAAGCCGTTGGGTAAAAAACGTACTGTGCACCTGCTGGACGACGTCCAGACGGATGGGCTTCGTCAGAACAGCCGGAAAGAGCGACAGCGAGCGGGTGGCGACGATGCACCGCTACAGTTCGCCGGCGTCGCGATCCCGACGAGGTCGGACCCATGTGCTCGTTCAACGAGCTTGCGTGTAAGCGATCTGGGAAGTGAATACGCACGAGCATACGTGTCGTCGCACTGAGCGACACGGACGTGCCGCTGCAGTTCGTCGACGTCGCGATCCCGACGATCAAGGTGCGCTGCGCGGTCGGCCACACACGCAAGAAGAGCGGAAAAGGCAGTGAGGGGTCTGCGCGTGCATCCAATGGTATTGAAGCGTAGTTAAGGCTTTCCCGCGAGTATGACGAGGCAGCGCGGATGTCGTCTGCTGGAGTCGAAACGGGCCGCGCTTGCACGCGAGATGTGTTGGCCGCACGAGAAGGAGGCCATGTGAAAGAAACGAGTCCGAATGGGAGCGCCATGCGAGAGCGAGGGAGGGCGGCCGCACAGGGGAAGACCGTGCGTGTCGTGTCCACACGCAGGAGCATGGCCGTGCGTGCTGCACAAGCCGGGCGCGCCCTGCAGCGGTCCTGACTGCACGAAAGGGTCTGAAAAAGACATCAGAACGTCATTATAAGTAGATAAAAGGTTTTTTTGTACTTACCTGAGGTTTTTGCTGCGCTGTTGAGGCCGTGGACGTCGTTGTTGTTGTCGATGAGCGACATCAAGACGACGTCCGCGTCTTCCGGCACTTGCCGGGCGGTGCTCGTGCACTAACTTCCGAGCGCACTTTGTTTGATTTATATAGCATCCAATACGCCACCATTGACCTTGAAATTTTTTGAGGGGCTAGATACATATTATTCCTACATAATAAAAAAGTTACAATAGGCCGATCTGTCTGGATGTCATCGGAGCAAGCATATACTTACGTTCTTTCCATGTAAAACCTTATTCTTTCAGTTTTGCAGATTATTTTTTACAACTCGATCGAATGAACGGATTTCAGTAGTTGTTTTTTTAAATAGCAATATACAGCTAGTATAAAATTAATCGGGTGTCCGATGAGCTGTGGATGACTCACAAATATGCTATCTCGAAAATGTCATTTTGAAGCATGAACGGCATGTAAATTCTCCTGCAAACTTGCCTTGCCTAACTCAAATACACACACTCTCACCCATTTCTTCTAACTTTCCAATCTAACACCTGGAAAACATTTAATTATATGTAAATATGTATTCCCCAAATTATCAGAATTTATTAAGCTGAGGAAGAATTAAAATAAGACAAAAAAAGGTCATTTCGGACCTGAATTCACTAAAATGACATGAAATCGTGCATGATTTGACTCTTGAGTGCCGCAGACCACATTTGACAGCCCGAAAGTTTTAATAAATGCTTATGTTACTTGTATATACTATTAAAAAAAGTATAGCTTTGCGGCTTGAGATGTACAATTTATAAAAATCTAGAACCTTGTATGTATTGGTGTTGAGAGCACCTCACCGGCGTAGATTCCTTTATAACTCAATTATTAATTGATCCTGCAGCTCTTAAAATTATTTTCTAATGTATTCTAATGTAAAATAAATTTTGATTATTTTTTGAGTCTTTAATACAGGACTGAACGAGCAGAAATGAATATATGTATGTCCGTTTCTTCGAGCCACAACGTCGGCATAAGCTCGGCAAAGCAAATCGTTACCCGATTTGGAGCGCGGATCAGTCTTGATGGTGACGCGTCGCCTTTTTTTCGACGTCGTCTGCTACGTTGTCTCCGTCGCCGTCACTCTCTGGCTCGCCGTCTCTGTGTCCCACTACCGTGCTCTCCTGTTCCACATGGCTCGTTCTTTTGGCCCACCAACACCCACACGCACTCCAACACCAACACCAGCAACTTGCCGCCGTCGACTCTCTTTTCCGCAATCTCAACGGCCGCCTGGCTCGTGTCCGTGTTGCGCAGAGGCCGGCTGGGACATGATAACGGTCATGTCTTCCTTTTGCGACCCCGGAACGTGGAGAAAGGAGCTGCCCGTGGGCGGGCAGTGGAGGGCCACTGGTGCGTGCTCTTTTTCTTATGTGTTATCTGTTCTTTGACTAATTTGCACAGTGGCGCGTCCGTTGAAAACCACAACCAGCGCCGCTTCGCCGTCGTCTCCGCGCACGCCGCGCTCGTCCTCGCATGCGGCCACCGCATCGAACAGGTCGAGGAGGTGCCCCTTGTCGCCGCCGTCGCCGCCGCCGCCGAGTCGCTCACCAAGGCCGTCGCGCTCCTCATCGCGCTCGGTGCGTACGCAGACGTGCAGAAGGTCTCCTCCCGCAAGCTCCAGCGCGATCACGGAGATCGTGTATCGCCTGCACCTGCGCGTCGCACGCTCTTTTTCAGGGGACACGGGTGCGCGCTCTCGCGCATGCTCAAGACGAATGCACGCGCGGACGTCCTGCAAAGACGCACGCGCGTGCATACAATCTCAAGACACGAAATCGCGGCGTCGATGATCCGCGGTGGCACGAACGCGTCCTCGCGGGCCAGGGTGCAGCGCCGCTCGAGCGCGCGCATTCGCGGTCTTTAGGGTGAGGGTTGGCGGCACGGAGGGGGAGTGTGTGCGGAAGAGGAACGTGTTGGGCGCGTTGGACGTGAGCGACTGGTGCGAAGCCCGGTGTGCCCGGAAGCGCGGAGAGGGCGATGGAGGTGTTTATTGCGCTTTTGGTTGAGTTCAACTTGGATGGGACGGGAAGAGAGGGGGAGGGAGGATGCACCCATTGCTCATCTTGAGGAGCAGCTCTGTCGCACGCGAGCTCGCGCTGCCTCCGCCGGCATGCGACATGGAGACGGATGCGGCGATGATCGCGTTGGACGTGACGAGCTTGAGCGAGGAAGACATGTGGTACGAGTGTGCCGGTGTACACGTCTACATTCTGATTTTCTTTTTCTCGTGAGCTACGTAGAACAAGTAGGACGCGAGCAGACGAAAAGCGGACCTCTGCGGCGATGCGTGCGTTGCTCGACTTCGGGTCGAGTGTGCTGAACACGAGGCCCACTGCGAGTCCGTGGCGGAAGTTGCTGAAATCCGTCTCGAGCTTTTCATACACACACCCTGGCGTGGCGGGGAGGCGCAGGACGACGTCGAAGCGAAGCATGCCACGCCGCGGGCGCAGTGTACGCTCCGCGTGCCAGTTGTGCGATGCCCACGCCGTGCTCCCGTGCGGCGCGATCTCCGTTTTCGTCGAGCTCCTTGTGCAATTCAGACAAACTGTCTGTCTTTTCTTTCTTTCTTTCTTTCTTGTTTGTTTTCCGCACCTCGATTAGTTTCCCCCCTCTAGTTATTTTTAAGTAAAAATGTAGCCCCTCTTATTATACTTATGTATTATAGTTAATTTATAATATAAAAAACATTTGACACAAAAAATGCCCGACATTGAGAACAGTAAGCACAAGGGCGGGCGACGGTGAGCGACACTATGGTAGTGCTATCTATAAGCAAGTGCCGGCGAGAGGCAGCGCCGGATAATCTTAGCAAGGAACATAAAAAATAAATTAAGTTCTATTCTAGTCTATACTGGGAAGATGGCAGTAGCATGCCGCGGTTGCGCAGCCCTCCGCTTTCAGGATAGATCAGGGTCTGCCGAAGTGTTGAGTTGGAGGTGGCATCGACCCGGAAACTCCGAAAAAGGGCTCATATTGATTGCCTTAAGTAACTTAGTCAATTTCAAATTTGTCTTATTATAATATTCTAAGTTGTGAAAGACTTCAGTTTGCCAGCATTTCCAGTTTATCTTTTGATTGCCTGGGATGTCCTATTTTGGGGATTTCCCAAGCTGGGATCTCCCAAACTTGGGAGTTCCCAAGCTTGGGAATACCCTTGCTGGGAATTCCCAGTCTTGGGAGTTCCCAAGCTTGGGAAATCCCATGCTGGGAGTTCCCAATCTTGGGAATGTCCATGTTGGGAGTTCCCAGTCTTAGGGAGTTCCCAACCTTGGGAATGTCCATGCTGGGATTTCCCAATCTTGGGAATACCCATGCTGGGAGTTCCCGAGCTTGTAAATACCTCATATAACTACATATAACCACATAGTAAAATTGTATAGTGCCGTACAGTCAGGATAATGCTATCTGTATCTTAGGATATAAGTTGTGCAATCCAACATGTTTTCTTTTATACTATTCTAAAATGAGCCTGTGCAATATGACTGCAAGTTTACCATAAGAGTTTTAGAAAGAAAACTTATCCCTGTGATACGGCATATTGACATGCACAGTAAAAAGAAAGCCTGTATATACATTGTGGCTTAACTCCCTGTATTTTATCAGAGGAATTATGTCATGACTGGCCCCTGAATTGACCTGCCTCTGACCAAGTTTGTACTAAACCCCTGGTGGCCCAGACCAGTTCAAACTGTGGTTTGGGCTCTAATTGGTACTATAGAATCCAGTATATGTATGCTATGCAGCAAAGAAAAACCTGCTATAATTAGGTCTATTTATTGGGGAATTCCCAAACCAGGACCCCCTGACAGCCAGTGACAAGCTATGGGATTACCCATGGCTGGGTTTTCCCAGAGACCCTGAGATCAGTCTGGGGAATTCCCGAAATTGGGAAAATCCAGACCTCTGGGAAAACCCACACCCCTTGGGAATGCCACTGAAAAAGGGGACCTAGTAGGCCAAACCCTCTTGGGGAGAGTTATACCTAATAGGTCCCCTGTAGGGGGGTGCCTGAAGTGATTGAGCAGCTCTCAGTCCTTAGCGGGTTCTATGATTCCAAGTATCCAATATGCGAACTCGTTCGTCCTGGAGGACATTCAGAGTGCACCAGTTGGTAGTGAGCCGTCCACAGACTCTGGATGCGTATAATACTCTATGAAAGGAACGGTACGCCACCGACTGCTCCCTTCGATACGTAGATATTAAGCGCGCGTACTCATTCAGTCTAGGGAAGTACGAGCACTGCTCTCTCTTCGACAGGTATCTATGTTGTCGCGCGTGTAGACAACGAGCGCAGAATCACGGAAAACGATCTCACGGTTACCCTCGCTTCGCCTCATCTCCACGGCGGCGAAGGCCAATAATGACAATGGCCGAGGCCCATAGCTGAGTGCTCAGCGACGTCAGTGCGATGACCCCAGTCGACTTCCGCAGGTGTAGGCTCGGGATCGCAACTCGAGGATCTCGGCAAGTGCGTGCCGACTTGGACGCTGGGCTCAAATCGCGCGAGAAACCCTACGAAAGACGTCTGATTTTGAGAAAGTCTTTTATTCTTGAGACACGTGGTCTTCCGGGCTTTCATTTACATCACAAGCTTAAGTATGATTGGTTCATGATGTGAGCTCCATCGTCAGGTAAGTAAAACTTTAAGTGAGATTTCTTACTTCTTCTCTTCCGGGCTGTCTCATTCACAAGTCCGAAAGAGAAATCTAGTCAGTAGAAAACACAGAGCCTTCATCAGCTGTCTCCCAAACCTCTTCGTCCAACTCGTTTTCTTCACTGTCCGTTTCCGCGTCCTCTTCGTCCGACTCGCTTCCTTCCCTGTCTGCTTGCACCTCCTCTACGAACGCCTGCGGCGGCGAAATATCTTCTTGTTTCATTGGCCTCCAGGCGAATGGCCCCGTCGGATCCAGGCCGTCAGCTCCATATTTGGCCAAGTCCCAAATATTTGCGTACGCAGCCGCTTCGTAGCGCAGGACATATACGACGAAAGACTCAGGGGCTCGCATCCGACTACGGCCGGTCTCATAATCAAACACTTGAAAACGAAGGTTCTCGGGCTTCGTTCCCTCTGTGACTGCGCAAGCATAGTGACGTTGGCCGTAACGTTTAGAATAGCAAGCCATCGCAATGTAAGCCAGCTCCTCGTTCGTAGTGCACCCGGCGACTATCGGACGGTGTCCCGCGATAGAGAATGCTTCGCCGCGTTGTACACGCAACTGGAGCACGGCTCCCAAGTCGAAATTTAAATGATATTTTGTTTCGCCTGTACGCTTTTCGGAACAGGAAGGGTCCTAATGTGCAGAAGAGAGTCATGAGTAGGAGTCGGTGATCGAACAAAGTTAGCGAGCTTACGCAGACATGCACTAGTTTGCCATCTGCATCACAATGTCGATTGAAAAATTGATAGCTACGTAGTGTAGTGCTCTGTACTTCCTGAGTTTTAATCAGCACTGCAAATTCAGGAGTTCTTGCATATCGTGTTGTAGAGAGTGCTTCCAATATCGCTTTTCGGCAATAGATATCCATTTCAAGGAGAGAGGTGACCAAGTACTTAGCACGACCCGATAGCAGTTGATCTTCACTGCAGAATAAATGTGAATCGAAACGGCATATCGGGACAATGGGTAATAATGAAGCACCTGTCAGTGAAAACAGCGAGTTCTTGGCTCAGCCTCTTTAGGGTTTCAGCCCGGACAACCCAAGATGCGTTATGATAAGAGGAATTGCTGCCAATTCGCTCGTGAGCGATCTGGAGAAATATAAGGTCCGGTATATTCAAGAGCCTGGTGAAAAGAAGCCGCAGTTCAGAATGTGGATATAAACCTCGAATATGATCCCAATCAATACAAGAGAAATCCTCCGTATTGCTTTGATGTGCGAAGTTACGCAGAAGGTGAACTGTACAACTTGTATGCTCGTCATTGCGGTCTAGCCATTTTCCCGCAGCAACTGGGTCTTTCATAAACCATAGAAAATCCTTTGAGCCAACCGTTCGAGGTAATTTATCAGCGTGCCTATTGAATGAATAGATATGAGTATTAGTGAGAAAGAGAAAGGACATAAGAGATTAACCGGATAACTATTTCCAGAGCCTTTTCGGTCTCGGCCTTGAAAAAACGACTTCCTGTTACATATTCAAGAAAGAGTTTTAAGAGTTGATCGACATAGTCCCATTCCGGGGAAGTATCAATGGCACAATTCAACAAAAATAGTAGGTTATTTGAATGAAACGTGAAAGAAGCAACTGAAAGATGGGTAAACCAGCCTAGCTGCGCAACCCATCTGATAACAAGGAACGAGCGGTTGGGATCTCTATCGTCCATATTTAATATTACTTGCCCGTCATAGAGTTGCAATAAGGACGCTGTTTACATACCTCACGTAAGCCCATACATTTAAAGTCCGGTTGAAGATTCTCATATGTGATTCATTTAAGTCCTTTATATCTTGCATGAACGTGTCATCTGCGACCGAGACTAGCGCCTTATGAGAACGGCTTAAAATGGAGGCATCATAATCATCTCTTAGAAAGATTTCTTTTTTCGCCCGTTTGATAAGGTGCACTGCGCCCATGGCTTTGAGGAGACCCCGAACATGATGATCCAATGATAGATCAATAATATGATCCAAAGCCTGTCCCTTTGTAGACAATGCATTCGATCTGAGCTCTGGTATCAGTCCATCTTCAATTCCAGAAGGGATTGAGAATGAGTTACCCGACATATCTAAGCAAGAGCTTGCAGTCCTTCTCGATTTTCTTGGCTTTGAATTTAACCATAGAAATAGGTAATGGCAGAACAGACACGAAAGTGACGACTTCGCTATTCTTCTTGATCCTAACTGCTGTTGCCTGAGGCCCACGGCCCAATCTCCCTGCGATTTTGCCAAGCTGCACTTCGAGATGTCGCCCTGCGGAGCTATAGAATAGCCCGAGCGTGCGCCCAGGGCCGGGGAGGTTGTCTGCAGTCGCGTTCGTGCTGACTGAGTCCAATGAAGCTAGATCGGAATCGATCATAGAGAGATCTGAGGTTGACACCATGCGCTCGCCGTTGAACATCGTACGAGCGAGTGACGGTGGACGAAAGAGTACAAAAATGGGGGCACGTAGACGAGATGCGGACCAGCCAGATTTATGTATCGAAGATTGGAAGACACAGGCTGTGCGATGGATATCATGGTCATGGCGGTGTCACAGGCGCTAATCAGGGAAGTTGTCGACTATTTCTTTGGGTTTCCTGCCTTACGAGGACATGTACAACGAGAAAAGAGATAATAATAACAAAAGTCTGAAATCTGGAGGACACTCGAGTAGAGAGGCAATGAATTGGTACACGACAAAAACAAAGTAAATCCCACGCCACCGAACGCAGTGCTCTTCCGGACAGCGCTGAGCAGCGCACCTCCTAACATCCGCGATAACTATGCGAAACTCAGACACAAGAGAAGTGCCGCCCTCACCATTCAGACGATTCGGAGTTAACTACAGAACTCCTATGGAGCTCGCGCTTTCTAATGAGCGAAGGGGATAACATATACCTCTCCACATACTCGTATAAAGATGGTCAAGTGAGCATATGTGAGAAAGCGCATAAGCGTGGGGAACGAGCGTACATCAAGGAGCTAGATTTTTATCTGCGTATAAGCTCGGTGGTCCATATATAAGCGTCAGTCACGAATCGACCTCCGTAACATATCGATCGCTCTGAAGCCGTCTAGAAAAGCCTAGTCTGAAGGAAACAAGGATCCTCCATAAAACGTCTCCCAAGCCTCTTCATCCGACTCGTTTCCTTCGTTGTCTCTCTCCCAAGCTTCTTCGTCCGAACCGCTTCCTTCGCTGACTATCTGCGCCTCCTCTACCCACATGTCCGACAGCGGAGAATATTCTTGTCTCACTGGCCTCCAGGAGAATGGCCCCGTCGGATCCAAGCCCTCGGATCCATATCTCCCAGTTCTTGCGTACGCAGCCGGTTCGTAACGCAGGACATATACGACGAAAGACTCGGGGGTTCGCATCCGCCAGCTATTGGAATGCGAATCCCACGCTCTCAAACGCAAGCTCTCGGGTTTCATGCCTTCTGTGACTGCAAAAATATGTTGGCTATGAATCTTAGAATAATGAGACACCGCAAGATAAGCGAGCTCCCCGTTCGTAGTGCACCCGGCGACTATCGGATAGTGACCCACGCTAGAGAATGCTTCGCCACGCTGTACACGCAGCTTAAGCACGGCTTCATCGTCGATCTTTAGGCAATATTTCTTTCGCCTGTACAGCCTATGCCAAAGGCGTCGATCTAACGCATGGAAGAGAACCATCAGTTGTTTGATATAAGGGGTCGATGATCGAATAGAGTTAGAGAACTAACAGGACTTTCACAGACATGTTTTAGTTTGCCATCAGCATCACAATATCGATAGAACGCTCGTAGGTAATCGTTATTTACTGCAGAGTTTCGGACCTGTTGTGTTCTGGTTGATTGTACAAATTCGGGAGATTTCGCATATCGGGTTGTAGAGAGTGCCCGCAACATGGCGGTTCGGCAATAGATATCCATGACAAGGAGAGAGGTGACGCATTGCGGGCACGACTCGATAGCAGTTGGTCTTCACTGAAAAACAAAATGTGAACCGGAAAGGCATATGGGACAATGTGTAATGACGAAGCACCTGTCAGTGAACACAGCGAGTTCCTGGCTCAGCCTCCTTAGGGTTTCAGACTCAACAACCCAAAACACGTCATAAGAAGAGGAATTGTTGCCCATTCGCTCGTGAACAATCTGGTAAAATATAAGGTTCGGCTTGCTGACGAGCCTGGTGAAAAGAGGCCGTAGTGAAGAGTGCGGATATAAATCCCGAATATGATCCCAATCAATGCAAGAGAAATCCTTCTGACTGTATTATTTTGAGCGCGAAGCTGCGCAGAACGGAAACTGTGCAAAGTGCATGATCCTTCATGAACGGCCGGTCTTCCATGAACAACTGAAAAGTCTCTGAGCCAACCGATCGCGGTAGCTTATCAGCGTGCCTATTGGAGG
>JAJOHG010000620.1:0-10919 GCA_021029095.1 Phellopilus nigrolimitatus
CGCTTGGAGTAATCACCCTGAACAATTCACAACGTGTATGTAGGTTGAGCGACTAGAGACGATTCAGGACTCACAGTGACTGTGACGAAGAGAATTCCGGAGCCTGGGAGGAAATCTACATGGTCGAGACTTTGCCAAACAGGATACTTCCCTCGCTCTTTGTCTGCATAGAGCGCCATCTACGCCGCTTTCTTGTAAGCCCCTGCAAAGATGAGCTCATTTCATCGCGTACCTCGGTATTGAACCAGAAAGTCTGAGGGAATTGGAGAAATATTTTTGTGTACGTCGTCTAACGATTGAAGGTGTAGTGTGAATTGGTAATGGAGAAAAAATTCATATACAAAATGAAATGCACGCACCATTGTTATACTCTGGATTGCCTCTTGCTTCCAGTCCGGCAGTGACGGCTTGAATACTACATCATTATTCTGAAGTACGCCGACGCTGAATGTCACCAGCACATAGTCTGCAGTCAGCCTCGTTCCGTTGGTCAGCGTTACATTGACACCCGCATCGGAGTACGCGACTGTTCGTACTGTCGCATTAAGCATGGCCTGCGATGGCGAAAGAAACTCGGCCGCCTCAGCCTGAATAATCGTCTTAAATCCGCGCTGGTCAATACACAAGAGATTGTCCTCTGAAAAACCGCCCATATCGGGGTCGAAGGTGAAATTGTTGTTCTATAAACAAGGATATAAGTGTGACTTGGGATGCAGGGGAGCGGAAACCTTACCAGTGATGAGGCAATCCATGAGGACTCCTCGGGAGTCTGGGCATACTCCCAGTCAAAGAGGTAGTATTCGGTAGTCTGGGCCGTATGACTCAGTGGTTTTGAACCGACTAATGAATAACCAGAGCGCGCGTTCAAATCTAAAAGACCCTGGTGAAGCCTGGCTCCTTAGATTTAGAAGAAGAAAAAGATATTCAATCAGAGTATACGTAAGAGACAAAATAAAGGTCACGAATAGGTACCTGCTTGACCGTTAAATCGGTGAAAGCGTCATCTCCGTCATTGAAGGTGTCCGTAAAATTTGTGGGGCCATTAAAATCGTAAAACGCTTGCATGATAAAAGGATCTTCAATTTTTTTATTATCGGACAGTTGAAGCTCGTAAAGCGTACTCAGGCTTCCAAAAAGATCGTTAAACTGCGTTTTTACATGGTGCTTCTCAGCCAAGAGTAGGATCGGGTTCGCAGGTCCGTTTCCGGTCTGCGTCCCCTGTACCCAGTTCGGGCCCTGCTCGACAGTAAAAGGTTTCCCGGGCAAGCCGCCGAGGGACTTTGTCTGCATACGTCCGCCAAGCTCGTCTCGCGCCTCCACGATGACGAAATTGTCGTGTCCACGCTCGTGCAGCGTGCGTGCGGCGATGACGCCGGTCACACCGCCGCCTAGGATCAGTACCGACGCGTCGTTTTTCAGTTCTCTCGTTGCGTCATGCTGGATTTTCGCAAACGCTGCGGCCGCATTGAATTCCCAGGCACCAGAAGAAGCAGAAGCGAGACGCTGATTTTGAACATGCGAACGTATCACGAATCTCCAGAAATGAGGCGAAGCTTCAGAACCAGCAGATGAGCGGAGCTTCAGAACCAGCTCGAGATACCTAGATAGACGCAAGAAATCCTTTGTCGAACTGGCTATTTATGCATCCCAGCGACCTTATCTTTTTATCCGTCATCTGAGCGCGGGGGAAACGAATACCGTGATGGTGAAAAGAATCTCGATCCATGTGGGAACAGCTAGCCGACGGTCACCGATGCTCACCGGTCTGTTGTGAGGAAGTCGTAGCTCAAGGAAAACGCACATTCACAAAGGCCTAAATCAGGCATGAACTTCGTCAGACAAGTGCCTGTCTCAAGCCTAAACGGCCAAAGCGGTAGTCCAGTCGGACATAGAACGAGAGGGTAAAAGCTATTAGAGGCGTCGATTTCGCGTCGAGAGTCGAGACGGTCATCATGACCGTAAGACGACTCCTTCTAACTTGGGCCTCGACTTGCATGACACTACTCTTGCCGGTATTGCAATTATTCTCCCATTCATTCCTTGCCGAACGTCTTTGAGCTCAAGCGACTTTTAACCGTGGTTACTTTTCTATCTGGGAATCTATATACATTTCATGCTGAATTGCATGAAAAAGGCAGTGACTCGTCCATATTCACTTCAATGCCCATTATCGCCATATAACCCAAACATCTGAACCTCCTCCACTCGAAGAAGTCCGCATTATCCCATCCGCTGGACAAAACTGCCGGACTGAGGGTGGCCGGATGACGCTGATTTGACGTCGACCACGAGGTCATTCTCGGAAGCCTCGAAGGGGAGGGTATAGAACTCGAAGGCAAACCGCTCGAAGGCATGTCTACCCAAATCACCTCTTTTCTAGACCAAGCATTTCTCCCGGTGAAGTGGTGCACTATGCATATTTTCACTGTCGGAGTGTCGGTGCTGGGACTCGCGAGCGTCTTTCCTTTGCGCCTGGGGCTCTTTCAGTCAACGGTAGAGACGTATGTCTCATCGGAAAGCACCATCGCGAAGGCGGGTGTACTGGCTAACATAGGTCCAGACGGTGAAAAAGATCAGGGTGCGCATGCCGGCGTTGTCGTGGCTTCGCCGTCAACGACGGATCCCAATTATGTCTACTCTTGGACTCGTGATTCGTCTTTGGTTTTCAAAATGCTCATCGACCAATACACGACTGGTATCGATACAAGTCTTCGTGGACATATCGACGCGTTTGTGTCCGCAGAAGAAACGCTCCAGCAGGTTTCAAATCCGAGCGGCTCGGTGTCTACTGGCGGTTTAGGCGAGCCAAAGTTCAATATTGACTTGAGCGCGTTCACGGGCCCGTGGGGACGACCCCAGAGAGGTGAGCGATTTCCAATATTCAGTGGTAATATCTCCGCTCATAACCGCTCTTGAAAGACGGCCCTGCTTTGCGAGCTACCGCGTTGATCACATATGCCAACTGGTTAATCGACAATTCAAATACCACCTTCGTATCCTCTACGCTTTGGCCAATGATCAAGCTCGATCTTGACTATGTATCGCTGAACTGGAATCTCTCCACGTAAGCTCCAAAACTCTCTGCTCCTCGAATACTCCTAAGCTTTCCTCGCACATTTAGCTTCGATCTCTGGGAAGAAATAGACTCTTCATCTTTCTTTACATCTGCTGTGCAGCACCGTTCTCTTCGTGAGGGCATAAGCCTAGCCTCTTCCCTTGGACAATCTTCTACGATCAGTTCCTATGCAACGCAAGCCGACAATATACTCTGTTTTATGCAATCCTTCTGGCATTCTACCGGTTCCAGTCCATATATGACGGCTAATACTGGCGGGGGTCGATCTGGCATCGATGTAAATTCTGTGCTGACATCAATCCACACCTTCGATCCGGATGCTGGATGCGATTCGAATACGTTCCAACCATGTTCGGATAAGGCGTTGGCGAATCTGCTTACATACATAGAAAGCCTCAGAAGTGTATATGGGCTGAACACGGGCTTGGCAAACGATACCGCACTCGCGACTGGGAGGTATATATACCGTTGTATTCACCGGTTGATTTTATTTGCTAATATAATATAATATTCCAAGGTACCCTGAGGATGTCTATATGGGCGGCAATGTAAGATTTCTTCGAAGAGACTCATTGATAAACGTTAATCATTTCTGTTTAGCCCTGGTATCTTGCGACCTTCGCAGTTGCCGAGCAGCTATACGATGCTCTCCAAGTGTGGTCTAGCGAATACTCACTCAGTGTGACTTCTCTATCTCAACCTTTCTTTACTCTGTTCAATTCGTCGATCACTGCAGGCACCTACCCCTCTTCGAGCAGCACGTATTCCTCCCTCACAGCCGCAGTCAAAACGTATGCGGATTCGTACATTGCTCTTGCAGCAAACTACACACCCTCGGATGGTGGTTTAGCAGAGCAATACGGAAAAGACGATGGCAAGCCACTTAGCGCAGTCGATTTGACGTGGAGCTACGCAAGCGCTGTCACGGCTTTCCAAGCTCGTAATGGAACAAACGCGCGCTTCGCGAGTTGGGGCGCCAAGGGCCTGAGCGTTCCGGCCACGTGCGCGACCGAGGGCGGTGGGAATGGGCAGATGGTACAGGTGACGTTCAATATTGAAGCAGAAACTGTGATCGGAGGTTTGTACGCCTATTCGCCTGTCTTTTAATGCCGGCTCATAGCATACGTTTATTATAGAGAGCATCTACCTTACTGGTTCTGCTAATGCTTTGGCAGAGTGGTCTACCGATGGTGCACTTTCAATGTCGTCTACAAATTATCCGAAATGGAGTGGTGCGTACCGTGCTTACCACAGTCATGAGTCCTAAGTATGCTGTCTAATTTTCCTTTTTCACAATAGTTACTATCAGCCTCCCTTCAAACTCGATTGTGCAGTACAAGTATATACGCAAGAACAGCGGATCCGTGACATGGGAAGCCGATCCGAACAATCAGTTCACGACCCCAGCGAGCGGGATGCTGATGTTGTCCGACAGTTGGCGGTGATGCCAGGAATAAGTTGAAAATGCCAGGTAGAAGTCCGGGTAATCATTTTTGAAGCACATTTCATATTGTTTCTTCCGACAAATAAGACATCCCATCGACGCACTCCATTTCTCTGATGCATCATGCAAGGCGACGCTGGGAGGTGCGGATGATGATTTCCCAATCAGAATTGAACCGCTCGAGGCTCGATAAGACCAGCCCTCACCACCACAGGGCGTGGAACTTAAGGAGTGTTTCTTCTCTACTGCATACCGGAATTTTAGAGGTTATTGTTTCTGAGATCGTTCGTGTCCCTTCGATTCTTTTTCTTTTTCTGGATCGTGGCAAGTCGAAAGACAGCTTGAAGGGGGCGTCGGCATCTCATGAGATTCGAAAAAAGAGACCGACTCATGCGATACTCTTCCTTCGCGCGGTCACGAATTACCGCCCCGCTGATGATTGGATTGAAGGCTTCTCCATTTTGGGGGGTTCCGAATTCGATTTTCTTGATGCATTTGAAACTGAAATTGATCTGACGGGTCCTGCTCCTCTGTGGGCTTGCTTTGGTGTGCTATACCTCTGGTCGACCTCAGGAATTTCGTAACAGTTCGGTTAATTCGACAAGTTCAATGCTCAGGTTAGTTGTGTTGTCGTCTCTCGGTACCTGAATGCTCAATCTCTGATGATCTTTAAGGCTCTCGTCATGCGGTATAGATACATCCACGCGTTTGATTATATCGTGATGCCGTTCTGAATCTCTCGCCCGATTAACCGTTGGACAGACTAAGACTCATTCAGTAGTCTCGATTTTACTGAATGGACATGCTCTCGCATTGTTAGAGCTTCTCTTCTGTCTACGTGATCCTGGATGTTTTCAGACGGATTGCTTGCGAGTGAAAAGAGGCTCTTTAAATCGCGATTATTAGGACACGCTGTCATCTCAGCTTTTGAGTTTGCGCTCTACTTTCCATGATCAATCTTCGCTGTGAATTAACTCAGTGCTCATTACATCTACCTATGATGAAGTTGAGATCGAATCTTCTCCTGATGATCGGGCTATGTACCGCGAACCCTCGACTCTAACATCTGGAAGCCGGGGCTCTATGTATATCATAGGCCCCTGAGCGAGTGGACTCCACTGTTTTTGTGCTTCGGGTTCTCTCCATCTCTTGATCTTCCGGACAGTTTTAGCTTGATATCTATTCTGTCTAGTCACTTTTTGTGTATCGATCTCGCGGCTTGACACCTGGCGACTTATTTTTTGACTTGGAGCTAGGGCATCTTCTGCTTCCCTCCGTGTTCTGATTGATATTTAACTCTCGCACTCCTTGCTTTACTTGACAGTCCTCCGAGATGCATCGCCATCCCTATGCTAACGTGACTACTCCTCATTTCAATGTGTCTCCTCGCAGTGCCGTCCAAGTTAAGCATCGTCCAGTGGGTCAGAAGCCTTCATCATCCGCAGTGCGCTGTGGTCCTTCTGCGAAAACGGTACAAGGTGCAGTGAGTAAACTATTTCAAAACAATTCCATATCGTAACATTGTTGTTAGCGAAAGGTCACTTTCCAGCAGGTTCAACGTCGTCCAGCGCACAAGTTCATTAGACACGAATCGGGAGTGACTCTATTGCTATACGGGCAAAAGGAGAGCGCATGCGTGCCCGTGTACGGGCGTGGGGGGATAGTCGACGGTATAGTCAGCTTCGCGAATCCTGCCAGTATCATAAAGGTTGAAGCTAAAGTGCGTGTGCGGCGCAGTTCATTCTTACGAATTTTTACGAATTCTCACACAATACTCTTCTTATGATATCTCACAGATGGAAGGGCATGTGACAGTGCATGAATTCGCTGGTCATGGCTCAGCACAGATGGCTATCCTCTCCGAGATGCTCTTATTTTGGGATGATCTAGACAACACAACTGGCAATGGCGGTGAACCAAGCTTCTTATCTTCCTCATCGACATCAGCTTCTGGACGCTGTCCACCTTCTTTTTCCTTCAAAACCTCTCTGCCGACCCACTATACCGAAGCTGATGGTGAGCGTACGCCGCTTCCTCCTTCGTTTTCCGAGGACTTGCTGGGAGTTCCAGGCTTCAAGAGCGATGTGTCCTACTCTATCAGTGTACACGTGACACAGGCAAGGGACGTGAAGCTAAAGCCACTGACGGCGCGATGGAAAAGGCATACGATTTTGAGAACTCCATTCGAGTACCATCCGCGGTCTTGTCCGTCCCAGGCTCCTCCTTTTCCATCAAACTCAAAGAAGTCGACATCTTCTCCAGTAACTCGGTTCGCATCAATCATAGCTTCAAACTCTCCCTTTGTAGAGCCTGTAAAGACTGTGGTTCGTAACTCCTTCCAACGTATTCGAAGTCACAGCCATTGATACCGGGTTTTAGTTATATCTTCCAAATTCACAAATCACACCCCTCACAGCACCTATTCCGTTTTTCTTGAGACTAACGGGCTCAGAAATTGCTAAAAATCCATATAGCAAACCTCAACTCTCTTCATTCCTGCCGAAAGCCTCCTCAGACAGTCTTGCTTTAATCGCAGGCTCCATACAGCAACAAATCAGCGATTACTTGCATAATTGGAAACATTCGCGAGCTTTCTCGCTTCCGAACTCAAGGCTGAGCGCGCCCTCGGGTGCGTCTAGTCGAACGTCGAGTAACTCGCAAGAAAGCAGCAACTCTGGCTCCAACGAGCCGCCAAAGATCCGCGTTGTTCTGGTACGCCAGGTCTCTGTGGATGCGAGCTCATCGACGTTCGATGGAAAGCAGCCCAATGCCATGCATTCTTTGCGTCCCGAAGGCCAGAAGCTTAGCAGTCAAGTTCATAAGAGCATTGTCCTCGGCGAGGGTGTGATGTACACGACTCGCGTCATGCGCGACTCAGTGACATGGGCAGGAGAGATTCATATAGATATGCAGCAAAGGACGAGATGCAGTGGGTTCCGCACGAAGAACTTGTTGGTCAATGTAAGCCTCCTTATTTATCAGGTAGTCTCTTAGCTGATAAGAACGGTCTGATCAAACAGGATATGTTGGTGGTATCTATCACACAGCCGAATCCACAGGTTTCTGCACTGCAGGAGCTTCAACAAGTCATCCCGATTCAGCTCACAACGGATGCTTTTGACTTGGAGGGTGGCGAGCGGGTTTGAGCTGTAGGAAATTCGAACTATGTAGGAATACTTGTGTAACTTATTCGTATTTGTGCGTAAACACTTTGTCAAGCCACATTCATTAGCTAAGAACATCATAAGTAGAAATTATTTAAATCGCAACCGTGCCTTATGTCATATCACTTAAATATTATTGGGGATTATCGAGAGAAGCTGTATCACTTGTCAATTTGTACTTGTAAATAATTGGACGAGATTGCGAAGGATGCATACTCGTTAGTAGGAGGATGACGTAATTCATCACGTAAGACAACCGGACACGTTTCTTATGTACAGTACATAGATAAACCTCAACCAAACGAACTCATGCTGAAGAATCTGCTGCAATTTTCGAGACTGTGAGCAACGCCTAGTGAGGGCAGAAGAAATATACGGCCTTTTCGGCAGCACAATCGCTTTTCTCGCTTGGCGCCTGGAGGCCAGCTTGTAAGCCTTCTCTGCCACTCGTCCGCAACTCTGCTTGTCTAGTATCATACCTCGGACCATCCACAATTGTTGTTTCTCCTCAAGTCATGAAACGTATTATCCAATGGTCCCACCTTTTACTTGCTTTACGCACCGGAATAACTCTTTATGTCTGTCTCGCCATTTTATACACGAGCAATGCCGTCTTTTCTCCTCTTGTTCGCTCAATGCTAGGACGTCTCCCAGCTGATTACAACTACTCTTCTTTACGTGATAAGTCTGCTTTCCTCTTGAACGACATTCTGGGTGCTCTCTCCTTTGATTGGAAGCAAGAAACTGGATCTACTCCTGCCGATAATCTCGTGGATACCGAACTCGCCTTCTTCACCAAACACTCTGACGATGTTATTTACTGGGATTCCTCGATGTCGACACGTAGTGGCGCCTTATACAGGAAGTTCAGGCGAACTCAGAAGGGCGACACGTCGATGAAAGCCTCTTTGTTTCTTTCGAAGGCATTCGCGACGTCCCAAGAGCACTTAGCGTATGCTGATCAGAACAATCTCGACATCATACCCTATTATTATCGCGCGTCCGCGAAACATGACAGCAACGACGTTACCATTACGACGCTCGTAACACACAATCGCTTCGCCGTGTTCAAACAACTCGTTGAGCGTTACCGAGGTCCGATTTCAGTCACGGTGCATGTATCTCGCACGGAACTCGAGGCGGGAAGGAAAACCGAGGGTTCCGGAAACTTCCTCGATGCGCTGCATGCGCTGTACACATCTTCGCCGCTTATGGCACGCTTAGTCGATGTACATCTCGTGCTGACTCCCGCGGCTGGTGACCGTCAATTTAATGCATGGCGTAATGTCGCACGCCTTTTCGCACGTACGGACTACGTCATGATGCTCGACGTCGACTTCGTGCCTTGTACAGATTTCCGCAAGCGTCTTCGTAGACTACGTGAAGGCAAAGTGAAGGAACTGCTGAGAAGCGGAGACGCGGCGCTTGTCGTTCCAGCGTTTGAATATTTGAAGAATGAGGAGGGTTCGGATGCGCGGAATTTCCCAAAGAATAAGGACGTATGTCTCAAGCCATTCGTGTCAAATCATTTTCTGTCATTCCTCGCTCATGGTTTCTACAGGAACTCGTAAAGCTATACAATTCATCGCGTATAGCGATGTTCCATTCGTCGTGGACGCCAGGACACAACAGCACGGACTATCCTCGCTTCCTGTTTCAAGCGCGGCCAGGCGAAGTATACAAAGTTGAGAGCAAACATTATCAGTACGCTTACGAACCATATGTGATTTTCCGCCGAGAGGGACCTGGCGCAGGTGTGCCTTGGTGTGACGAGCGGTTTGTCGGGTACGGCGGGAACAAGGCTGCTTGTTTGTATGAGATGTACTTGTCCGGGGTGTCTTTCTATGTGCTTGCAGACGACTTCCTTGTGCACCAGAGTCACGCTTATGACGAACAGGCGCGCAAGCTCGAGCGTCGATACAACAGGAAGATTTACGCGGACTTTCGGGAAGAAGTATGTCTACGATATCTTACGGCGTTCCGAGACGCAGGTACGCTAGAAGGAGCGCGGGCACACAACGCACGCGAAGAGTGCAAGAAGATAAAGGGCGTCGCAAGGGTTGCCGCTATGGTGTGTGTCGACTTGCCATTTTAGATTTTATGTGCGGGGCTGATACATGATTGATTAGCTTCTTGATAGTTCGGGGCAGCGCGGCAAGTAAAGTTAAATAAAAAGCTGAAGCAAGTTGTGTCGGAATGCTCTATACTTAACTGCAAATCAAGATACCTACGATGGTTTTCTCTTTTTGAGGGATTTTAAATGCACGTCACTTTCAGATGGTACTAGTTTCCATTATATTGTATAAGTGATGCTCTTCAGCATGTGCGTTAACATTGCAAATCATTCATGAACGTATCAGTCGTCAAATACTCGTGAACCTCCCCAGCGCCTCAGCCAAAAACAACCAATCTGATGCGATCCATTCCCAGAATCCAGCGGGAATCCAAAGCATCGCGAGAATAATCGAAAATCGAACGAAAATAACAATATGTGCGGGGAAACGTCGACCCGCCGAAATCGAGGTAATGCAGGATGATAGAGTTACAATGCTATGATTGAAAATCTATCAGCTCGAAAACCAGCTGTCATCACAGGAGGAATACTCGCCAGTGTAATGAGGCATGAGAGAAAGAAAGGAACAGGTAATATTGCGCCAGTTATGCGATAACGCAGTACGTGCCGCTGCTCGAGCCGGAGCTGCCATCCTGAGGGGTACTCGACTCTTGCGAGGAGGTAGAGAAGATGACGTCAACGTCGATGAAAGAATCCATTTCAAAGATGAGGACGGAGCTTGTCTCGAGAAGTGAGGATTTCGAGCTGCCTACAGGACTGATCGGCAGAAGCTTGGGCCTTCAAGCACCAGAGTCCACAGGTTTATATACGCAGTTTTCTTTGCCAGGCTGACTCCGGGTCCTCCATTCTTTTTGCGCAATCATATGGAGTCTCCTGCCGCATCAGGCGCAGAGAATAGAGAGCAATGCTCCGCGACATGGCAAGGTCGGCAATTGTGACTCTCCATGAGGCATCGTGAACCGTCGTGTACATTTGTGATATGTCCATAGTCTAGAGACAGAAGCCCGCTTCTACTTGACAATTAGAGACGATTTAAGCTTGTTGTTACAGAAGACAAAAGAACGGCAAACCGACAAAGCGATGGCGAAGAGCCGGATGACAATAAGGATGTGATCGCCATTCAGATCAGAGGGATGCAAGTTTAACTTTGAGATTGATCGC
>JAJOHG010000621.1:0-10884 GCA_021029095.1 Phellopilus nigrolimitatus
TAAAAAGGGTCGGTGGCCTGGAGGTTCTCGAGCATTTATACTGGCCGCACAGCCGGCATTTCGCACGTGTGCGTGTACAGATCAGCATCAAGTAATGTTGTAATTTTAGCTGATTGCAACTGATGCCCGCACTCAGTTACCTTACCGACCGATACAATTTCGCACACGGCAAACCTCGTCCATCAGCCACATATCGAAAAGTACCTTCAATGGCTAAGTACATGTCGAATCGATGTCGAACTGGATGGACATTTATTCTTTTTTATAATTATTATTACCGCTATTTATTTTAGCCTTATGATTTTGGAATAGGGGAGCTCAAAGTTGAGCATGCGACATTCAATGTTCATGACGCCTGCCTTATTAGGTCGGGCTTCATGATGTGATGGCTGGTCACGGATCCATGATGGCCGAGCCCATCCAGACCCTGGTCACATTGAGTCACATTCACTCCTAAAGGGTACAGGTGGTCCCGAAAGTGTCTGTCATGCCTGGTTATTCCCATCTGCGCTCAACATGTCGTTCTTCAACTCCCTAGCTTCAATTCTGATGTACATGTTTGTATCTCTGTCTCATGTGTTTAATAAGCCAGTTTTATTTAAATTTAACCTGAGTTTTGCATGACCTGAGTTGGTTGAGGTTGGAGACGATGCCGGCGGTAAATCGAGTGGTGAAACGCAGACGGGAATGAATTGCCATATTTAGGAACAGCGGAACACTTTCTATAATATCGTGTATATAGGGAGAACAACATTTCACCCATGTTCTGTATAGCTAACAAGAGTTACATACTTCGAGACTCTGCTCAAGCAGCTGAAATTTTTGATTTTCAGAATTAGGTGCCATAGCAATGAGAAAAAGATTTGAGTGGCAGCAAAACAGTAAGCAGGATCGACGACATGCGCAGTAACGCAACGAGTAACGTTGCTTGGCTTTGTTTGCTCAGCTCAGGGATCCGTGACCAGCCATCACATCATGAGCCCGACCTAATAAGGCAGGCGTCATGAACATTGAATGTCGCATGCTCAACTTTGAGCTCCCCTAATGCGGTGGACAGTGGAGTGAGTGCCATGCGGGCCGAGCAAGTCCCATGTGGTGATCCTTGTGCCCCGAATAATCTTCATTGATCAGCACTTTCGGCTTCGGGTGCCTCTACGGGCCTGGGCCGAAAAATGCCCATAAGGTTGGAGGTTATGTCAGCGTCACATATTATAATGTAAGCGTTATATGTCACGCACGACACGACGGATGGAGACAACTGATGTGCGCAGCGCAGGCTCGCTCAACACCGACTTGACACCGACACATCTCTTTCAAAACCTCAGCCGCCATGGCAGGTCGAGTACCTGACGAAGACCCATTTGCATCATCGCACTCTCTTAACGCGAACCCATTTGAAAGCGAAAACCCATTTGAGAGCGAAAACCCATTGCTAACCCACCCCTTGTGGACGCGCAATCGAAAGACTCCTCAGTGCATGCAGACCGCGTCGCTGAACTCGACAGACGAGAAAGAGAGTTGACAATTGCACACGAGAATCTTGCTCTGGAGCAGGAGCGGATAAAGAATCAGAGACGGCATGGTAACAACTGGCCTCCATGTGCGTGTACTTTAATTCTAGTCAGTTAGAGTCGCGCTGAACCTGTGCAGTCTTACCCGTGATATTCCACGACATTCGTGTTGAGATCCCCGTGGACTCACAACCACTAGTCCAACACTTGTATCTCCTCTGGGAAATACTACTGGGAACGCTGATAATGAATATGATTGCTTGCATCTTCGTGCTAACCTCGGGCTCGAGCGACGGCGGCCGTGATTTGGGGTCTAGCATAGGGTGAGTACCTCGCTTGAAACCGTCTTTCTTTTGCCTCATGCCTTTGCTAGATACATTTTTGTCATCGGCGCTCTCTCGTTCCTGCTCTGGTATAGGTGAGCTCGCTCGTATCGCCACATTCGAAGGATTCATCTCATTCATATATATCCAGACCTATATATAATGGTTATATGAAGGTAGTCTCTTATTTGAAAATTTCCATGTGCTATGCTGATCACAGAAATTCAAGGAACAAGCGCTTTACTACTGTATGATATTCGCGTTGACATATCAACATCCATGCTAAAGAAAATATCTAGACTTTTATTTCTTTTTCGGTGGTTGGCACTTAGTGTTCTCCATTTATATGTGCGTGTTCTCCGCGCCCCTCCACCGTCCTTGCTAAAACCACTGCTTCTTCAAGGATTATCGGCATCCCAGGGTAATTATACATTGACAGCCTTTGGGAGCAGTTTTATTCATTTTACTGACGTGCCGATGTGCAGTACTGGTTCTGCGGGCCTTATACAAATGATCCAAATGTACGCGGGTGGGCATATCGCAGCGGGCATTTTAAGTACTATTGCGACCATTGGTTGGATCGTGCAAGGCCTCGGGAATGCCTTCTACTATCGTCAGGTGCGCAGCGCCACATAGCTTAAATGTCTCGCGAAGTCGCTAATAGAAGATGATTTACCTATTACGAAGATTTGGATGCACCATACGGCGCAGGGCCACAACATCAATAATGTATGTGCTGTGTAGTTTTATCTTAGAATTAACTTACCGAATGTCATCCTCGCAGGCGAAGACAGAGCTTGCAACGCATTGGGCGAAGGGAATGTTTTCGCGCGGAGGGTGAGAAATAGGATCCGCTAGCCGGATATTTAGGACTGCATTTCCTAGTCTCGTGTATCAGAGACTGCTATTGCGTGTTGTACTCAAACGGACGAAGACGTTTTGTGAAATTATCTATACATAATACTGCAGCCCTTTGGATTGTGGACTTGGTGTAAAACAACCAACAGGCACAGGTGTGGCCGCGGCACGTGTCTTGTGTCGGAGCTTGAATATGGGTATCAAACTCTTAAAAATTGAGCGAATTCTTTGTCTCTACAACCATCATCTCTTTCTAAAGGTGAGTGGCCGCCTCTGTTGCTGACGGTGTTTCGTCCCCCAAGCTGTCGCTAACGCTATACTTGTCGTTTGCGCAGAAAAAAGACTCTTTTATTCTTTAAAAAACTCAAAAAAATCCAAAAACCCAGTTGTCGCCTTGTTGTCTCCCTGTGTGAGTTGAGATCGCGCGATCCATACAGTCTCGTTTTTGTATAGCTCGGATTCTGATCCTCACTTTGCTTTTTTGTCGCCATTGCTCGGCCGCCTTGACAACAATTAACAGTCGCAGAAAAGTCGCAAAGCAGTAACGACCGCCGCCGTTCCATACATATACGCCTTCTAAACAATCAAAAAACCCAAATTTCTCCGACGCAAAAAGAAAACTTCATAAACCCATCACGATGTCCGCTGCTGTTGCTGTCCCGCCCCAGGAGCACGTGCCTGTCCCTGCCCAGGATGCTCCCGCTCCACAAGTCGTTCCCTCCGCGCCCATCTCCGCGCCGGCCGCCACCCCGTTCAGTGCCCCGCCCAGCTCGGGCGCTTCGACGCCCTCCGCTTCGCTCTATGTCGGTGAGCTGGACACGACCGTCACTGAGGCCATGTTGTTTGAGATTTTCAACATGATTGGGCCCGTCGCCAGGTACGTATTCTGCGAGCATCGTGAAACATCTTGTGTTCGGTTATGCGAAAAGGAAACGTGTGGCTCATGTGTGGCTTTTGTCTTGCTCAGCATCCGTGTCTGCCGCGACGCCGTCACCCGTCGCTCCCTCGGCTATGCGTATGTCAATTACCTCAATGTCGCCGACGGTGAGCGAGCGTTGGAGCAGCTCAACTACTCCCTCATCAAAAACCGCGCTTGGTGAGTTCGATCCGCCACAACCATGTGGCGACTGTGATGCGAACGTAATTCCAGCCGCATCATGTGGTCGCAGCGTGACCCTGCTCTGCGCAAGACTGGCCAGGGCAACATCTTCATCAAGAACCTCGATGAGCAGATTGACCATAAGGTTAGTAGCTATAGCGTTGCTTGCTCAAAGGAATTCTCTGAATGGATTTCACATGATAGGCTTTGCACGATACTTTTGCCGCATTCGGCAATGTGCTTTCTTGCAAGGTTGCCACCGATGAGAACGGTCGCTCGCGCGGCTTCGGTTTCGTTCACTACGAGACCGCCGAGGCTGCGGAGACTGCCATTAAGGCGGTCAACGGAATGTTGCTCAACGACAAGAAGGTCTATGTCGGTCATTACATCTCAAGGAAAGAGCGCCAGGCGCACATCGACGAGCAGAAAGCTCAGTTCACGAACCTCTACGTGAAGAACCTTGACCCTGAGGTCACCGAGGAGGAATTCAGGGAACTCTTCAGCAGGTTCGGCAAGGTCACGTCTGCCGTCGTCCAAACCGACGTCGAGGGCAAGAGCAAGGGTTTCGGTTTTGTCAACTTCGAAGGCCACGAGGGCGCCCAGGCGGCCGTCGAAGCCCTCCATGACACCGAGCAGAACGGCAGGAAGCTCTTCGTCACCCGTGCCCAGAAGAAAGCAGAGCGTGAGGAGGAGCTCCGCAGGTCGTACGAGCAAGCGAAGATGGAGAAGCTGAGCAAGTACCAGGGTGTCAATCTTTACATCAAGAATTTGGAAGATGACATGGATGATGAGAAGCTCCGCGCGGAGTTCGAACCTTTCGGTACAATCACGAGCTGCAAGATCATGCGCGACGACAAGGGCACATCCAAGGGCTTCGGCTTTGTCTGCTTCTCCTCGCCCGAGGAGGCGACCAAGGCTGTAGCAGAGATGAACAACAAGATGCTCGTCACGAAGCCTCTTTACGTCGCTCTTGCGCAAAGGGGTGACGTTCGTAGGCAGCAACTCAAGTCGCAGATTGAGCAGCGCAACCAGATCAGGATGCAGCAGGCTGCTGCTGCTGGCATTCCGGGCGGCTACCTTAATGGCCCGCTCTACTACCCGCCTGGCCCAGGTGGTTTTGCGCCCCAGGGCCGCGGCATGATGGGCTACGGTGGCCCCCAGCCAGGCATGATGCCTCCCCGTCCGCGCTATGCTCCGAATGGCCAGGGAATGCCTATACCCCCGTACGGTCAGGCTCCTCCGCAGGGTTACGGGCCCGTCCCCACTGGCTACGGTCCGCGTGGCGGTCCTCGCGGTCCGCCTAACAATGCGAACCGTGCAGGTCCCGGTTCGTCACCGCCGGGCCCGAATGTGCCTCTCCGTAACCCTGGCGCCCCTGGGCCGAACGGTGCAGGTGTGCGCCCAACGGGCCCGCAGGCGCCTGGAGGTGTCCCGAACCGTGCTCCTCTCGGCGGTGCGCCCGCAGGTCGCGCACCGCAGAGCTACAATAAGCCCGCTGCTGCCGCTCCTCGTGGTGCTCCGGCGCCTGCCCCGCCCGTCGCCGCTCCTGTGCCGCCGAGCGCTGAGGTTCCTGCTGAGCTCGAGGTTCCGTCGATCAGTGCCGATTTGCTTCTGAATACTGCGCCGATGCAGCGGAAGCAAATTCTCGGAGAGCATCTCTACATGAAGATTGCCCCGTAAGTATCCTTCGTCGGCTGGTATATTTAGTTTGCTAATCGCTGCATCTATTTAATTTTATTAGGGCGCACCCTGAGCTTGCTGGTAAGATTACTGGCATGCTCCTTGAGATGGAAGACACGGAGCTCCTTACCTTGGTCGACACCCCGGACGCCCTGGCCATGAAGGTCGACGAGGCAATTAAAGTCCTGAACGAGTTCTCCCAGAAGGAGATTGCGGCCGTCTAAATCTCACCCGCTCATTGTATCCGCGCTCACGTCCCGTTTGTATTAGTCTGAAGGAGAGTCCATGTCGTCGGTGTTTATGTCTGTCCGCGTTGATGCGCCCACACCACTCATCGGTGTCATGCTTTAGTTATTGTGTATGATGTTTAGCGGTGGTCGTTCCTCTTTGTAGCTTTTAGGAACAATTACAGGCGTTTCAACTGGTCATGAATGTGTGAACGCGAAAGCAAGTTATGTATTTTGTGAGGTACTGGGAATGTACAAGATATAGACGTCAGATATAACAAAGCAGACAGCATTTGAGACAACGGAACAGAGGCGACAAGACTAAGATAACAACAGCGGGCGACAAAGAACACAAGAAAAGAAACAAACCCGATTGACGATTAGCGGAAGCGGCGGGTGCGGCGACGAGGAGCGGTCCAGTTAGTGACCTTGCGCGCCTGGCTGACGTGGACACACGAGTACGGGCGCGTCAGCGGGTAGTAGAGGTCCTGTTGTGCGTCCTCGATGAGGATCTTGACGCGGAACTCCGACAGACCGTAGGAAAGGAAAAGCGGGCGGACGGCAGGGATGAATGAGTCATGATCCATCCAGGCGAATTGGGCCACCGTCAGAAGTCCCTGGTCTGATGCAAGCAAGCTCTGGGTTTAAAGAAGGCGGACATATGGTGAAATCGTCAGGACTTACCCTTGGGCCAGAATCCGACCGGCACGATCGCCTCCTGCGCGACGACGTCGTTAAACGCGCCTGTTGCGCGCAAGAGGCTGCCAAGGCGAGTGGGAACAGTCGTGTCGATGTGGTTTCCGGCGAGACAGCGCCGGTACTGTTCCCAAAAAGCGTGCCACCCCGGCGCGCCGCCGCGAGGACCCGCTTCAATGGGCTGCTTGCCTTCAGAGAGCGGCTTGATCTCGCTCTCGATGAGGATGACGAGGCCGCCAGGACGCAAGATGCGCGCGACCTCTTCCAGGAAGAGGGGGTAGTTTTTCATCTACATCAAACCACTTAGAAGAGCATCGAAGAAAAGGTATTCAGTGCTTACCCCATTATTCACACATCGCGCATGCACGATGTCGAAATATTCGTTCGGGTATGGGATGAGCTGGGCGTCGAAGAGCTCGAAACTTTGAATTACAGCTGTTAGCAAGGAACGAAACCGAGTACGCGAGGACTTACTCGCAGTTCGGCGGCACCATCCTTATCATAGAAAAGAAGAATTGGTCAGTGCGAGCAATATAATGACATGATATACGCGCACTCTGGTTGTATGGGAGCAAGGTCTACTCCGACGACCTCGACATCCGGGAACTCATCCGCAATTTGGATTGCCCTACATAACAATGGTTAGAATTCTTACAGATTTGCCTGAAGCAAGTAGTTTACCAGAGACCGCTCCCAGTGCCTATGTCCAATATCCGCTTCTTCCTATCCGATGGGACGTTGAGAACATCCTCGACTGGGCCGACGTGGTTCTTGTCGCCCATCACCATGTACATCATCTTATGGAAGTACTCCAGGCGCTGATCGCGTTTGAAGGCGTAAGCGAGGAGCGTTAACTAATTATTGACATGAGGGACACACCTTAATTTCATCGGCATCGGCGGGAAGCTGGTAGACGGGCTGCATGGTGTTCAGCTGGCGTCCATGCACCTCTCGGAACAGCGTTTCCGCAACTTCGGGTGTCACGATATAGGTGTAACTTTCATCATCAGGGGATGCGGACGCGCTCGACGCCGTTGGCATCGGGACGGGAGCAGAAGCGCCCGCGCCGCCAACTGAGAAGCTCGTTCCCGCCGCTGCCGCCGCTCCTGCAGCGGCCGCAGCTCCAGCAAGTCCATAGGTTGCGCTGGCATAGCGCGCATCATCTTCCCCGGGTGCGCCATCGTCGACGTCGTCGTAGGTCCGCTTCGGCATGGTGGGCAGACAGTGGGGGGAAGAGATTGTGGGGAAGGCGAAGGGATGCCTCGAGTCCTTGACTACTTAAAGCTACAGTCACCAGTGTGACCGTGCTTCCTTAGCCTCGCGCGACGGCGCATTTCGAACCTAACCTTAATTCTCAACCTAACCGTCTATGTACAGTGCATACATACATGTAAATATTATGTACATGCGGCCAGCGCTATTTTACACGTTCTCCTACTCACAACACACTTCTGATATCGTGGACAAGCACCGTCCGTGTCGACTCTCCAGACCACCCGCGATTACTGCTCGCACTCACCATAAACCGTGCTGCAGGGTCGATTACTGCATGTGAAATAAAGTACAGATCAGACGCGAAGCGCGATATAAAGCGGACCAGAACTAGATGGTTACGCACACAACTGCGATACGATCCCGCCGTGATGGCCAGGAATAATTTTGAAGGGGACACCAGACCTTCCTCTACCGGAAGTTTCCGACTCGCCTGCCTCGCTTGCGTTCCACAGCCTAATGTTATCATTGGAAGCACTATGCGTAGAAAAAAAAGTATTAGTACAAAGTATGTAATATTTTAGAGGTAGAAGTACTCACACAGCAATATGGCGGCCGTCCGGGAATGCTGCAACGCACGACACCGCGCCAGAACTGATTGGATTTCGGAGCGTTTGAGCAGCTTCGGTACCCCATTGACACTCTGGCCGAATTGTCGGGTGTCCCATACATCAACCGTGCAATTACGTCGTCCCGCATATATTTGCCCACCGTCTGCGGACCAACACGCCTGCAACACAATGTACCGTCTGCCATGTGAGATACCGCACAAATCAGGCATAGTAAGGAAGAACACACCGAGACACACCATGGCGGTGTCTTGCTGCTCATCTCCAATCGACCGACGCCTTTACCCGGTGCATTCACACGCTGATCCCAGAGGACGACGGACCCATCTATCGACGCTGTCATCAGAACGTCGGGAGAGAATGATCCATAATTTGTGGAGTCGAGAGGCGGAGGTCCGCGTGAATAATTGACTAGAGAGCCTTTTGGGATGGAAATGTTCTGCGTGTTCGGTTTCGCTGGTTGCAGAGCAGGATTCTCGTCTTCTGGCTCATCGTCAAACAACGGATCGTAAGACGCATCTGATTTTGAGTCATCATCCGCCATCCGCGATAAACCCTCAGGTAAATCGGGACCAGTAATGGACAAGTCTCTTGGAGGAGGGAATATAGGCCCGAGAGGACGGACTGCAACGACAGCTACCTGTGCCCCGTAGACGTAAATTTCCGTGTCTGTTGTCCTGTATTCAAATCCCATTGCTTTGGAGCTTCGTCAGTAGCACCATCGGCTGGGTTAGATAAGAAAGCGGACTCACGTACACGTCGCCGTCCCAACCCGCGCTGAAGAAGCCCATCTCATCATGCTGCAGAGCTAAAGAGGAGACATGACCGCGGTGACCGTACAAAGCAGTGATGAATTGTCCGGGTTCATGGCGCACTGTGAATAAATTGATGTGACCGCTCTTGAATTACTAAGTACGACGTGATTGATTATAATCCCGCTAGTATACACTTACTTCTGTCCCACCTAGAGCCCAAAGAGCATCTGATTGCATTGCTAGGCTTGTTACAGGGGACCTAGTATGATCCTCCACAATAGCATCAGCCTGGGGGCGCCCGGATTTTCCCACCACATCCGCAGTTGGCCTGACTTCATCGTCCCTTCAACAACAGCGCAGTGCTGCCTCTGTGGCGCAGTAAGAAACGTCTTGCCGTTAACGCAGAAAAGACATCATAATCACGAATGTAGCCATCCTGCGAGCCCGTGAGTAGATGTGTCATACACATGGAGGCAGCAAGAGAGTGGGTAGGCTCAGGATGCGCAATTGCGCAGATGGCCTCGACAGTGTAGGAGCGTGGATGTGTAGTCGAAGATACGAGTCTAGTGCGCCGAATGCGGGCAGGGGACATTGGGCGCTCGCGCTGCTCTGGCGTTGGATCTGTAAGACGTGTATTCATTAATCTTAAATCTTACAATCACGGACTGTAAATTTGATACCTTTGGAAGATATCCTATGTTGGTCAGGAGGCGGGAATGGTGAAACTGAAGATGGTCCACTTGCCAGAGCGCCTTGTGGTTGTCCAGGTATTGTCGGATGTACTGAGTCCATAGGTATCACATCCTTTCGCGCCAGCTCTTGGCTTTCCTCCTCTCTTCCTCCTCTTCCTCCTCCTCCCCCTCTCCCTCCTCGTCTTCATCTTCAGAACCGGTCTCCTAATTCCGCTCATAAATTTGTGGCTTGTGGCGGGATAAAAACGCGTCTGGACACACCTCGCCGTGTTCGGTCGCCTCGTCGGCGTTGTCGTCGGCATCGAACAGGTCATCGTCATTCACCTCGTCAGCATCGCTGCTGCGTCCGTCAAAATCGAACACGTCGTTTTGCCTCAACCCTCGTCCTCTGAGTCGCTGTGTACCATGGGTTCGGGATGAGACCGAACTTCCGAACGCGTCCCCGCCGACAGCCTACCGAAAAGGCAAAATCCCACGTGGTCGCGATTCTGAAGACTAAAGCCGTAGCTGCCTCCCACCAAGTTACGACCACGACCACGATCCCGATATGGTTCTCGCCGACTTAGGGCGCAAGCTCAATGCGGCGCTCTCGTCGCTTAGCCGAGCACCTGTTGTCGACGAGAAGGTACATTGTACATCATTTAATTCCGTTACATTGCTGACGCGTGGGCGGAGTAGGTACTAGATGCCTTACTCAAGGAAATATGTGCTGCGTTGTTGGAGTCCGATGTCAATGTCAAGCTCGTTCAGCAGCTACGGCAGAAGTCAAGGCGAAGGCAAAAGCCTACTTTGAATCAGGCGCTGATAGAGGGAAGGAGGCGAATCGCAAGAACGTCGTACAGAAGGTGCGTATTATTATTCCGGAAATAATCATTCGGCCTTATAGCCTTGTAACGGCCTAGGCTATCTTCGACGAGCTTGTGCAACTCGTTGACCCAGGCATCGAACCTTACAAGCCCAAGAAGGGCCATCCGATGTAATTATGGCCGTCGGTCTCCAGGTGAGCTCCCTTCCTGAAACTAAGATATTTTGAGGGTCTGACAAGTCGTAGGAAACGGTAAAACAACAACTTGCACGAAGCTTGCTGTCTACTACCAGAAACGCGGCTTCAAATCTTGTATAGTCTGTGCGGACACCTTCCGCGCGGGTGCCTTCGACAGACGCGTCAGTCAGCGACGAAGGCGAAGGTTGCAATACTTCGG
>JAJOHG010000622.1:0-10876 GCA_021029095.1 Phellopilus nigrolimitatus
CCATGAGGATGCCGCCCTCGAAGAGCGGGCGCTTATCTGCTGAGGTATCCGAGGTCGGGGTGACGACGCAGGCGCGGATGCACAATGCGGATGCAAAGGCAGCGGACGGAGCAGCGGAGGGAACGGCGGGGGAGCGGGTTCCGTGTACAAATTCGATAAGCCGTCGGACCGCTCTTCCTCAGGGCTCCTTTCGTCGGCGCTGGCGCTCGCGGTGAAGCTCGTACCGGTCGCGCTCGAGCTCGTGTAAAAATTCGGAGCGCGCGAGGTGGAGCGTGGTCGCGCCCAGGACGAGCGCGCGGAGATCCCGCAAATTCGGCGCGCGCCACGAGTTGGGCGGGACAGGAAGCAGAACGGGGCTAGGCGGAGACGGAGACGCGTGGGCTGGGTTGAGCTGAGCAGGGTGCGCGCCGAGGCTGACGCGCTTCTCCTTCCCTTGGGATTTTGTCTTTGTAGCAAGTTGCGCCGACTCCGTTGATTTCAGGCGGTCGGAACTCGAGTCGCGCTCGAGGAACTCGCACGCGCTTGGCGTCGACATGGGCCAGGACGACTCGAAGTCCTTCTTGTGGCACGCCTCGCTGCAGTAGATGAGCGTCTGGGACTGGTCGATGACCGTGCGGGTGCGGACGAGCGTGCTGGGCTGATCCTGTTGTCAGCGTCGCGCTCGCATTCAGACGGTTTCACTACGTACCTAGGTCTTTGTTTTACCTAACCGTCCTCTCCGGCGCTTCCACGCGACTGGGCTCGCCAGCGCAAGATGGTCTCGATCGATCGGCACGACAGGTTGGGGCAAAGTTGCTGCTGTTGCTGCTGTTGCCGAGGCATGATAACGCACCTAGACAAGTTTACAAATTAGTACGCTAAGGGCTTGAAGAAAGAGAACCAACTTACGAATATACAGTGACACGCGGAGCGTAGTCGAGAAGCCGAGAGGTCGAGAGGTCGAAGACGAAGCAGGAAGATCGACATGACGAGGACGACGCGCATCGCTGTCCTCGGGCTGTGCCGCACAGCGATCACTTCGGCTTCGGCGACAGCGTGCCAGGTCCAACAAGCAGAAACAACACAGCACAAGGTTAGTGCAGATTTCTACTCTATTATGCATTTTCAGGCTCTTTCGCGTTCAGCACTGCGGCGCGGCGCGGTTCAGCAGGTCGCCCAGCACCACTAAGGCCTTCGGCGCCGCCAGACCGCTTCCTCTACTGGGCCACCCTCAGCGCTACGCACATGCTTATGACCCAGACGAAGCCGCTGCGCTACTTGACTCGGAGGAAGGACGCACTATCGCAAAGACGAGCCTCGTCGTGGATGATCCGCGCCGCGACCTCGTCCGTGCACGGGGCAACCTTGCTGCCGAAGGCGAGCGCGCGCGCGAAGTTTGTCGAGAAGTGAGTACGAAAATAACTTTTCGGATTATGTTCTTAGAGACGAAGAGAAGAAAATGACGTATTAGTAACACGCCCGTTTTCGGTTTTGGTGGAATTATAAAGTGATCGCAACCGGCTCGAATTCTTGGCCGTGCTCGACGCAACATTTACAGCCCCTGTAGACGCGGACAAGGTGCGGGAGGCACGCGGCCTAATCCACCAGCTGCGGATGCGAATGGACAGCGCGACCGTGATGCTCTGCTTGCGCTCCTGGAGCTTGAGAAGCGCGCGCGCGAAAACGGGTTCGGACCTTGGTGAGCATGTCTGGCTCCTAATGCGTTTCTTTGAGCGCTGACGGTTCCTTTATTTTTATTTTCCAAAATATAGCAATATCGCAGGACGGTATGCTGGGTCTCATCAAACTATACTTCGAGCGCTTCGGAGACAAAGTGTGCTGTTTTAATGGCCTTTAAGCCGTACACCGTGCTCGAGGACGCCGAGCTGAGCGCGCTCAACTCGTATCTCGACGCGCGCACGCATGTTTCCGTACGTCTTTTCTTGCATTCCTTTATACAAATCCAAACCTCACACATCACCAACCAGGACACCGATCCCACGCTGTGCCGCTCAATCAACGTGCACAAGCTGCGGCGGTATGTCCTTGGCGTAGATGAACTCTCGGCCGCGCAGGAGACGGAGCGCGCCCTCGCGTACCTCCGCGCGTACACTGCGGCGCTCGAACTCGGCGGTGCGCTACTTCGAAGTCTTGTCGAATTATCAGCTGCGCGGCTAGCCGAAGTTTGATGCGCTCGCAAGCGACATCGACGAGACCGTCGAGAAGAAGCTTCTTATCCGAGACCGTCCAAAGATTGCAGGCATCCCCGAGAATAAGATACCTTTGAAGGAGCGTATCCACGTGCGTAAGGAGGCCGAGCTCAGTGAGGTGTGCACCGTGGCTCTTCCGTACGTGAAAAGGATCTAACGTATAATAACGATCGCGGCTTAGCTGATTGCAGACGAGCACACGCTCTTCGACTACGTCTCTGCGCTGTGCGACTGACTCGGGCCGTATCATGACTGCTCGCGCCCGCAGTCGGAGGCCTTGCTCGTGGAGGTGAGCAGACGCTGCGCGGAAACAACGCGAAGGGCGCACCGAAGGCGAACGGATCACCGTCGCCGCCGACGAACGGCCAGAAGCGGCACACTGAGAAGCTTCCTGCGGTGCGCGACCCACCGGAGACTGTGCCCGAGTTTTTCGACTGTACGGACTCTCTTCGGATCTCTTCCTTTTGTTCCTGGGGTGAGATAGGGTGAAAACTCATGCATTTTGTTTTGTGGAACAGCTATGGCCGCCCGGTTCAAGGAAGGTTCTGGCGAGTACCGGCTTCCGTGGGAGGCATTGCATGTTGCCACGTTGACACAGGAGGTACGAAGCGCTATTTAAGAAGATCGTTTTCGTATCCGTTTACTGAAGCTTTTGTATTTTATATTATTAATTAGGCTGCGCTGATGCTCGCGCTAGGGTCAGTGCGATTCAAGGAACCGGCCGTCGTGAAGGCAAACAAGTCCGGCTGGGTGCGTGTCTGCTCTGTTTAAACTTGCACGGGACTGATTTGTGCCCTTTTCATTATCTTCTCCGTAGCACACAGCAAACCTGTGCACGCTCCTGGAGAAGGAAAACGCAGACCTGAAGGACACGGAGATTGCGTTGGCAAAGACTGGCACGTATGTCAGCACGAGTGAGAGGCGCTGCGCGTTCGTCGACGGGTGCAGGCATATACAGGAATTCGCAAAGGTGCGCCGCGCTGTAATACAATTCCATTTTGCACTTACTGACATGGCGATACTCTGCGATGTAGTTCTAGCATTACTCTCTCATGGAGTCGCGAAGTACCTCGGGAGCGCACGCAAGTGCAACTGGTTTGTATTTGCGACTGGGACGTAGGTCTAGAGAAGCGACAAAACTATTGCATTCGAGGTCCTTCGCATCTACATCCTCCATCGACAACGAGCGGTGGGCGGTTGTAAAGACGGAAACAGGAGGACTATATAGCTTATGATAGAAATATGAATTGGGTTGTACAGAAATAATATAAGAGAAAACGAAGATATCTTATAAGTATTCTTCATAACAGAGGGTGAGTATTAAAAGGCACTCGAAAAGAAAAACTCGGCGCTTACGAGCGGCTCTTCTTTGTCGTCATCGTCAATGGCGGCGAATTTGAGCGGGACGCCTTCCCAGCCTTCGTGTTCGCGCTCGTATTCGTAGTGTCGTCTGCAGCGCGCTTCCTCCCATGCGCCTACCCTTCACCTATTCCTTCTCTGCTTCCTTCTCAATCAGTCCGAGCGGCGTCTTGCATCGGCGCTGCAGTTCCTGCACTGTACGGGCTTTTGAAGATCCAGTCAAACAGAAACACGGGGAAATCAGTGATGTCCTTCTTGATGTGCTCGTATACATCGTCCGCTTTCGATCCGTACTGATGAAGACGATACTGTCCTCCTCGCTGCAGATCTTCCCTTTGACGACCGGTAGTTCAACTAGCGCTCTTCCATCGGGTACTGTTCTCGAGTGCATTCTGGTTATTCCGCTTCGCTTCCCCTTCTGCTATTCGCTGTGCGATACGCTCGTACTCTAATTAAAAAATAAGAAGTGAGGAATTTGCATGCGACATTCTTTTTGGCAAGCATACCTGACAGCAATTCCTTTTTTTTTTCTCCTGGAAGACGTAGATCCTGTAAGACATGGTAATATGCAGATAGGGCCGCGGCGATCTTGTCCTCAATCTCGCTTGTAGTAGTTCGAAATCCTCCGCCCTAGCGATGTCTACGTTAACTCCTACAAGTAGGAGAATACTGGGAAACGATTCACCAGCCGTGGATTTCCAATGCGCGAACGAACTGCTGGAAGTCACTCCGACTCCAGTTTTCGAGCCCTGGCTGATTAGCTCGTCCTTCTCTGCCACTTCCTCTTCAATCAGTGACTCAGCTTCGTCAATCCTCTTTTGCTCCGCATCTCGCTCCGCCTCCAGTTCTTCGGGCGTCACGTTTGTTCCCTGTGCATCACGTATAGTTTCCGGAACTCCATGCTCTTTCTATCTGACAGATTTCGCGTTAATCAAAAACCGAAGGCATCAAAGGAATAACGTACTCGGTAAGCATTGTATTCCTGTTCTCGAGAGCCTGCAACCGTTCAGGGAAAAACTGGAACTCTTGTCTGTTGAAACCGAAAAGAAGGTCATTGAGCATACGATACGGTTCTTGGAAGACTGCTGCTACGAACAAGTTGATTTGCTTCGGCGAATGGGGAACCCGAGGCGCCTTTTCGGTCTTCGACGGATTCTTGGAATAGTTCATTTTGCGTTTGCGTTTCGAAAGCGAGAGGAGGTCTAAGTTTAGTCCCTGACGCTGCGAATTATCGTATTCAGATTAAGATAGATATCTACGAGGAAGCAGAAAGGAGAAAACGCACGTTCTTGGTCATCCTCACCCTTTCATTGCATCACGGAGTCAGACATGAAGTCATCGAGCTCATTAGATTTCAGGCCCTCGTACTTGCTGTTCAACTCGGCGGTTCTCTATTCCCCGCGCTGAATGATCTTGTCGATGTCGTTGTCGACTGTCAACATAATGTATTCGTCAATTACTACGATGACTTTAGGACCGGGAGTTACATACGTCTCCGTCGCATTTATGATCTTCTCCACACCGGCCTTGATCAATTCAAGCAGCGCGAGGCGACGCAGTCTTTGTGTGCTGTTCTACCATTGATACGACAGTATTGTGCGGACAAAAATGATCTAAGTAATCCATCATCTACGTAGAGTAAATAATTTCACGCACTATATCCCCTAAACAAGCAATAGTCCTCAAGGATGTCCAAGACATGGCGCATTTACCTGAAAATGAGCGCGCGCGAGCCTTTCTACCTCATCTATTTCAATAGCTTGTCGAAAATGACCACATTTCCGGCGGTCTCGATGATGTACTCATCAGTGGTATACAGAGGGCCGGGTTCCTGGTACACGATGTTAGAATGAAGAGGCGAATTATCTATGTAGGGGGGTGCCTGAAGTACTACCTGCGTGACTTACGGAGCCGTCAAATAGGTAAGGGTGAAAACAGACTTTCGCGGAACTTCATGAGTGTTACGGATAGGTTTATGCGCAGAGAATTTACCCTTACGAAGCTGGAAAACCAGAATGAGTGCCATTTTCAAAAATTGAATAGGTTCGCCAACTCACCTGCATCACAATGTTCATAAAGCGGGTCTTGCCTTCGTTAATCCCGGTCAACCCTGCAAGAGAACCAGTCAGAAGATTTTGAGGTGCTGACATTAAGTGTGCCTACCATTGACAGCGTCAACGTCCTTTGAGAGCGCGGATTTGCACCAGCTGCGCTGCATCTCCATGAGACCGATATAAATGTTGATTTCCTTCTCTATTTCAAGCAATGAGTGATGAGGCAGATGATGCTTCGGATCTACCCACTGGGAAGAAGTTTCTTCTCTACGTCCAACTTGACACGACGCAGCAGAAACGAAACGGCCGCAAGATCTTATGCAAGGCTTCAAGAACCTTCTTGTTCGCTTCATTGTCATTGGGGGCTCCGGCATCGTCTTTGTGCAAGAAGCTGTCGAAGTCCGAGTAATCTGAGAAACTTCCAGGACAGATAAAGTTAGGCAGCGCAAAAAGTTCCTTCAGTTTGAAGTGGTGTACCTGTGATGAGCAGACGGCATGACTCGTCCAAGTGCACACAATCTGCGAGAGGATCGAATGCACGTCCTTGATGCGGTGTGCCTCATCGATGATGATGAGTGCGAAAGAAAGCTTTTTGAGCGCGGCCTTCTCGATCAGGCAAATTCCGTACGTCGTGACGCAGACCTCAAAGTACTGTGGGATAAGCTGCTTTTGAATAGTCTGCTGCCGCTCGTCCTTCGAACCGCCGAGGACCGCGTGGTGGAAGTCCGGCACCCATCTCCCGAATTTGCGCGCCCAATTCTGCAACGTCGACTTCGATACAACAACCAGATGGGGCCCGTTGATGTCCCGATAATACTTCAGATACGCGAGGAAAGCGATAGTTTGCAATGTCCTTCCAAGATCTATCTTGTCCGCAAGGATACCATTAAGGCCACTGTAGTGTAGCGAGACCATCCAGTTCAGTCCTTGGACCTGATAGGACCGCATCACACCGTTGATGACTGGAACAGCTCAGCATGTCTCATAAAGAGACAATTTCGACCACTCACAGCTCGGTGATTCTTCGAATACAAATGGCTGGTCATCCCATCTACCGTGCGTTCTCCGTCCTGCAGCAATTCCTCATCTTCTTCCCTCTTGGACTTCCGCCAGCTCGTATTGTTGCCACTGTCGCGCGGATTTGAGATTTACAAAGCTCACGACATCGCGATTTCTGTGATAATCGACTCACATTGCTTTTTCCTTCCGCGCCCCTTCGGTTTTGGCTGCGCGTCGACCATGGCAGCGTACTGCGGATCTCGGGCGCGCTATTGCACCCATTCGATTTAGCGAGAAACGCCAAAGGTAAACCGAACCTTCTTGTCCACGGAATGCTTAAAGAGGTTCGTCTGTCAGAGCAGGTACGAATATCGCTTAACTACATCAGTGCCAAACTCTATCCCCGATACAGTTGCACACCTGCACCTTTCGGCCAATATCTAGCCAGTTATCCAAGGCGCAGTTGACGCTCTCCGTGCAGTTCAGACCAAGGTTAAAACCAGCATGGTATCCGCGGGGAAAGGTGATGACAAACTCGCCCGCGTGTTGGACGCGCTTGATAGGCTTGCATGACGACTGCGCAAGGAGCGTCGGACTCGCCAGGAAGGACTTGTGTCACAGAAACTGGCGTGACTACGCGACGTCTCGAGGAAAGAAACTTCGGAGCGTGTTTTCGAGTTGGACGGAGCGGGCCTGCGGATTTGCATACCAGAACTTGGGCGCACCGAAGTGAATGTAATTGATCGAGAATAGATCCATATCCTCGACGTGCCAGGCGAACGTCGCGCGCCACATCCAGAAGTACAGATATGGTGTATTGAAACCAGGAAGTGCATTCGCTCTGACTGGTAAAAGACGAGACAGTGTCGACGACGGGCCTCCGACGTTACACGCGGTGGTCTCCTCGATGAATAGTGAACCAGCTGAGTCGGTGCCATACCATGGTGGCTTCCCCAGCCTACAATTACGCCAGTACCGGCATTCAAGGATTGCGCAGAATGCCAGGTTACTCTGAAAAGTGAAGTGCTGCGCGAGTGCCAGGGTCCAGCTGCGTCAAGCTTCTCAAGGAACGGCGATGCGCGAAAGGAAGTCGAAAGGAAGAAGCTGAAGATCGACAAAGACTACAACAAATGTCTTCGGGTTGTGCCGGATAGTGATCACACTCTTACAGGTAGATACAATATTATATATAGATATGTTATACGACTGCGTGCTCTAAGTAGATGCACGAGCGCAAAGAGGTGTTCGCGAATATGAATTTCTTTGCTGCCATGTGCCCACGTACACATGTCGTACTCGCCACGGCAATACCGCGCTGGGAAGTTGCGCGCGCTCGCAGTGCGCAGGCCACCGTGGATCTCAAGCAGTGTCTGCTACACTCGAGCAAGGTACTGCTGGACGATCAGTATGACGAGCTTGGCATTTCCAGCGAGGGCGCGAAGAAATTCAACACACTCTTGAAAGTGGGCATGTACGTGGCACTCGCGCGGTTGCAGGCGCCGAAGTTCCTCAATGACATAACGGAGTCTGCTGGGTGGTGCACATCGGCAGCAATGGCGATGTAGACGCAGTGCAAGCTTATATATATTCCTATTTCGATGACACATTCCTGCGGCTGGCGAAGCTCGCATGGTACTGTTACAAGTTTTGATATTAGCCCAGCCGAAACTTGATCCCAATCGAAGCGCCCCTCGTCAGCCCGCCAAAACACAAACTGAACTCAGACCACAGCAGAACATAACGGACCGAGCCGTACGTACACGTGCACACGTCCGCCAAAGCAATGGTAATGAGAATAAAACCTAGCTTAGAAGGACGCAGCCATGTCGGGGCTAATCGACTCGCGAATGCCGATTTCCCAGTCTAAAAGTGCGATAAGTAAGAGAACGTAGTGATAAACAAGGGAAAGGGACGCACAGCTGTAGATTATGGTGATGGCCATGATTATACCAGTACCGCTACCAGTAGCGTTGAGGTTGGCGGCAACGGAGAGGAGGACAAGGATGGCGCCACCGAAGGCAGCCGCCTTCAGAATCACGCACTTGAGCTTCTCATGCATCGAGACCTCCCGGTGACCGGCCATCACCATCTGTTGGTCCCTGAGTTGTCGCGCGGACCCGAGCCGGACACCTCGATCCACATCTTCGAGAAGAGCATGCGTACAGATATGCTTTTCCGCTGGTCGCCGAGAGCTGAGGTGAATCCTCGAGCGGCTCCCATGATGCGCACGAGAAGGTTATCCAGGAAGCGACTCTGGCTGACGATAAAGACGTTGCTCGTAAAAGGGCTCTCGAAAATGATCGGCATGTTGCTAGTGTAGAAACGTTTCACGGGGAACGAGCCGCGCTGACCATGGAAGCGATTCCTCTTGACGTGGATCTCGAAATGGAAACATTGCAGGTGGATGACAGCGCCAAAAACGACAATGGGCGAAATGAGGTTCATGATGTTCGGTAGGTGGTCGCACCAGAATGCCTCGCGGAGAGCGTGCCCTCGTCTTTCCAGGTAAAAGAAGTAGTGAAAGAGCGCGATGACAGCACCCCCGAACTCTGGACCGCGACCGGCGTTGACCGTCGTTGGCGAGAATGACTTCCAGACGATAGATTCGCAAGTGTTTGTCGCGAGCTGGAGGATGAGGAGTAGGCAAACACCGGGGCCAAGGGAAGAAGGCGAGCTGTGAGGACATAGACAGTTGCCTGACCGAGGGAAACGACGAGTGCAAATACTGTAGACGCGTCAGAAACCCATGGTCAACAACGAAGGAGTGAAATTTGAATACGCATGCTTCTGCGCGCCACCGAAAAGCGCATATCTTTCCTGAAGCTGAAGTTCTACGACTTCATGAACGAGAACGAAGACAAGGATCACCGAATCCGCGCGACAGGCTGTTTGCGGCGCGCGCGATCTCCACATCGATGTCCAGGTCACCGTCGAGGAGCGAGTCCTCATCCTCGACGTCGACGTCCCTGTCCCCGTCGAGCAGGTCCTCTTTCGTTCATGCTCTGGTTACGGCTCCCTGTGCCTCATCCCCCAGTAACCACTGCAGCGGACCATGAGTGGGACTGACTATGCTGGTGAGGAAGGGCGTGTGAGGAAGAACTGTTTGCGTACTGCTCGCGCGTCGAGATAGAGTTGATATAAGGCGGCGTCGGCGGGCGCCTGTGTGCAGCCTGGCTTGCTAGTCCATTTGCGTTCATGTTTGTGGCGGCCGAGGGATACACCTGGCCCTGACTGAGATGCGAAGATTCCGCAGGACGCAGCCTCCCGCTCGCCACCGCGGAGGTGTACGCAGACACCAGCGAGAAGTAATGCCAGAGGCTCGAGCCCCCTCGGTTCTCCTAGTCACGTTCGTGCTCCCGATAATGGCTCATCGGCCTGGGGCTCAGCATCTGAGATTGCGTCTGTGCGCGCCCGGTATGGTGGTCAACCAGAAGCGTATCCTTGCACGCCGTCGCACGTGCGCGGCCGACCAACGCGTGCAGGCGCAGGCCCGCAGAGTGCGTGAGTGTGGACTGGGACTGTGAATGCGCGAGCGCGGGGTGAGACGAATGGTGCGCGATCATCTGCACCTGCTGGCTTGCGCTCACGGAGTCCAGCGTACCGCGGCGATCGATGCGCTTCATCTTCTTGCGGCACCGGCGCATACAGTTCTCGGCCCCTCAGGTCCAGGGCCCCACTTCTCGACGCGCTTGCTGTCCTTGTAGCGGCCGGGCACACCGCACTGCCGGCATATGCGCTGGCCCTGCGCGATCTGCGCAGGGAGGCCGTCGCCGGGAAGTGCCGCAGCCTGGAGTGCGGTTGCGCCTCCTGCAATAAGTAGCATGTCAGTATTTTTCATTCATTGGAAGAAAGATCGGGTGTACGTACCTTGAGCACGCCGCCGCCGTCCTCTTCGTCTCTCTCCAGTTCGACTAAGCTCCCGTTCCTATCGAACTCGAGCACGACGTACGGGCCACCGGTGCCGCGTGGGTCGATTCGCGGGGCGGGAGACGGTGCCAGCGCTCGAGCAGACGCGAATCGAGTACGCGCGAGCGCAGCTGCGGTTTAGACGGCCGCACCAGTGCGCGGGCGTGTAGCGCAGCGCCCTTCGACTGGGCGGTTGAGCACGCATGGACGGCGGCGACGACGGGGTTTGCTTATGCGGCGGCGGCGGTGGTTGCTGTTGTCATTGTTGCGGCGGAGACTGCCGTTGTTGTTGCTGTTGATGCTGCAGGCCTTATTCGTGCCGCCGTCGTTTCGGCAGCTTGTGTTGCTGTGCGTAGCGGTCCGCGCGAG
>JAJOHG010000623.1:0-10850 GCA_021029095.1 Phellopilus nigrolimitatus
TGTTGGGGCAGCAGTGCTGGCGCTCGTCGTGGAAGTTTGCGTTGAGCTCGACGTTTTTGTGGAAGTGGTGCCTGTGGAAGTGGTGCTTGTGGAAGGCGGAGGCGAAGGAGCAGCAGTCCCTCCCGTAAGTGCATTTTTTGCCGCGACATCATATCTGTCGTTGGCTGCACAGTCAGGAGTCCAATTCAGCGATACAGAACATGGGCGTAAGCGATATCAGCCTATCAGAGAGTCATACGCACCGTACGCCTGACTCGCATCCCACATCATTACGCGCCGCCGAAGCTCGAATACGTGGACTGCGTCGTCGCGAGAATGTTAGCGAGCGTCGCGGCGGACGTATCCCGAACCTGCGCGCTGCTCGCGGGCGCGCCAATGTAACGGAGGATGGATTTGGTGACGTGGTTTTCGCCCAATTATCCCAAGTCCCAAAATCCCAATCCTAAAAACACGCAAGTAGTATATGAGCATCTTCGATGGGAGAACAGATGGAACACATACGTTGGCGTCACTAAACGCTTGAAGACCGCAGTAGTTATTATCTATGCACACACAAGATATGAATAGCGTTCTAAAACGTCCAACGGAAAATTCAAGGGAGGCTTACAAAACTGAACGTAGACGGCGTCGAAACCGACCGCGTTAATCACCGAACCCAGGCTCGCGTCGGGGAAGGGGCACTGCGGAGCGGCTGTGACATAATACTGCTTGCTCGCGCTCGACGCGTGCGAGCGCAAGCGCGTGACGAAGGCGGCGTAGCCGGTTGAGCTGCCCGCCCTCGATATCGAGATCCACGCTGGAGAAAGTGAAACAGAAATAAATAACTATGAAGATGGGAGATGCGTCAGAATGACACACCCGTCGAGCACTGCACTGCCAAATGGACGCGTGTTGTTGGAGCCACCAAGGAAAAGATTCCATATGGTGTCGGCGAACGTCTGCGCCTGCGAGTCGGAGGTAAAACCGACAGAGCCAGACGCCCCTCCGATGCTATATTCCGAGCGAGTCGATTCAGCAAGAATTCATTACTCACGCAGATGAGGGAAAATTCGGAAAGAAGGCGCACACCTGAGGGTGACGATTTTGCCCGCAGCCTGGCACGTCTCAATATCGCTCGCCAGAGCCGAGCAGTCTGCAAGCTCTGTGCCGGGGAACGTCGCGTTGTCATTCGAATTGCAGATCTGTATGCAACGCCGAGTGTCAAACAATAAATTAAAATCCCTTTCGGGAAAGAGAAGAAGTTCCTGCTGACGTTCGCAAGGTCGATGGTTGGCAAACCACCTTCACCGAAGAAGGTAGTGAGGAAGGCAACGGGAAACGTGTTGGTGACGCTGTCTGAGGTGCAATAGTAGGACAGTGTCTTCTGGAAGTTAGCGACGTCACTGTGCGTCGCGCCATACGAATTTTGGCCCCAGTATCTGCAGGCAATTAAATCAATATTTATTGCGTTTCCTTTTGGTATCCTATTGACTTACAGAACCACCTAAAATATAAAGGCATCTTAACGAAAACAAAAGGCAAAACGAACCAATGGCGTGACCCACATTATCATTCCTCGACATGTCGAAGCCAACGACGGCATGAAGGAAGGAAAGGAAGAAAAAAGCGGCGAGGTGGACTGCTAGCATCGTTACGAATGTGAACGAGAGAATTCGGAAGTTATCACCAGTGAGCCGCCGTCGAAATTCTTCAAGTCCCGGGAATCAAGTGCAGCGCGGGCAGCTCTCCTCGCCGTTCGTTCTCTCATTTGCTCCTTTATATCCGGAATGCGCAGCCCATGTGTCCCTCATCAGCGAAGAGGAGTGCCCATGCGGGAGACAGCAGTGAGACAGCAGCGATAACAGCACAGGGAGTCGGAGCTTCCTGGACGGTCATTTGTGCTTGATTTCTCCGGGAGCTTGGGCACTAGAGGGGAACGTGACGTGGCGACTGAACGCGAGAGCATGACAAGAGAGCAGAACGCAGGATCAGAGCAGAGCGTATAGCGTCTGGGCCCACAAGAAGTTCCAGCATGCTGCCGTTCGTGATAACGAGCCTGCCGACTGTTGAGGACTGGATTGAACTCGGGGATACTTATGTAGTTTTCTTCTCGAGTTCGATTCCACCTAGCAACTAGGTCCCGTATCAAGTTCGCCACGCGGATGCCATACATACATAAGGACTCGCCTCTGAACAACAAGCGTTCAGCGAGCCTTGACGTGTCAGGAGAAAACATGCGCTGGCAGTAGATTTGTGTGAAAGTTTATACCTTATTCCATATTGTTCCTGGACATACCGTGTTTCGTTTTTTATTCCAAGTTTGCTTGCCTTGGTAATACTAATAGACATGGATTACTCAGAGGTTATCGTGCTGACTGGTTCCGAGTCAACTCGGCACCGCCACCCAAACGGGGCGCCTTAATAATCGTCTCACCGCTTGTCGCTCCTCTTGTCGCCACCTCCTGCATCAAACTCGTGAGTGCCGTCTCTTTGCTTTTCTGCGGTCCTGGATGTTGCTAGAGAGCTGGTAATGCCATTCGAGGTGTTTGGAGGTCGTTTGGGTGGATAGGGAAACCGGGAGGGGGTGGATGAGGTCCACATGAGATGGATGGTGCTGACTGATTTGCTTTGGTGCTTAGATTCAAGATGGGTCGTCGTCCTGCTCGCTGCTACCGCTACTGCAAGAACAAGCCTTTCCCCAAATCTCGGTACAACCGTGGTGTTCCCGACTCCAAGGTGCGCCGTCTCTGATTGTACTGATCGAGCAAAAAACCCAATTTCGCCTTGTTTCAGATCCGCATTTTCGACCTTGGCAGAAAGAAGGCATCGGTCGACGACTTCCCCTTCTGCTGTCATCTCGTGTCAGACGAGTATGAGCAGCTGAGCTCCGAGGCGCTCGAGGCGGCGCGCATTTGCGCGAACAAGTACGTGACCAAGGTCGCGGGCAAGGATGCGTTCCACATGCGCGTGCGTGTGCACCCGTTCCACGTCATCCGCATCAACAAGATGTTGTCGTGCGCCGGCGCCGATCGGCTGCAGACGGGCATGCGTGGTGCATGGGGGAAGCCATACGGCACTGTCGCGCGCGTGAACATCGGACAGGTCATTCTCAGTATCCGCTGCAAGGATTCAAACGCGAAGGTCATCCAGGAGGCGCTCCGTCGTGCACGCTACAAGTTCCCTGGACGCCAGAAGATCATCGTCTCCAAGAAGTGGGGTTTTACCAATGTCGCGCGGGAAGACTACCCTAAGCTCAAGGAGGACAAACTGGTATTCCAGTACGTATCAAGTCCCCCCTACCTTTAGTAAGACGACTGTCTCTGACTCTGTGCGAACAGGGATGGCGCGTACGTGCAGTTCATCCGCCCGAGGGGCCCGCTCGAAGCCAACCTCCGCGCGCAGTTGAAGGCGTAGAGATGTGTACGACCATTCGGTCTGTGATCTTCATTGTACTTATCTATGCTATACGATGACATGAAAACATGGTGTGCAGCACCTGTTTGTTATGTCCTCCGCGTGATGCTTGACCTGACTGACTTCGATTGAACGAGCTTAAATAAGCATGCCTCTTTATTCACTACGCCGCCCGACAAGATGGGCGGCGGCTAGGGGAAACGGGGCAAAGATTGACTCTCCATCTTTCTTCCTCTCATTATTTATTTGTTGGCCGCATGCTAGTGATACGGTTGCTCCAAGACGATGGGACATTTCAGTTTACTGTACTCTGTTTTCAATTCTCATATGTCATTTACGTGCAGCAAAAAAAAAAAAAAGAACTGGGATATGAATGACGGCATGTAGCATGCATGGAAGACGATGTCGTTGGCCCCTTGACAATTTGCACAAGAATGTACTAGTTTAGCACGCCGCCCTCACCGGCCTCCCCGGTCTCAGGAGCCTGGAGTTCGTCTGTCGTTCACCACTATCATCTCCTCCTCGTCGTGCCGCTGCCGACACCGACGACCCCGAGATCCCCGCGACGGTGACGACAAAAAAGAATCCGACGACAACGAATAGGAAGTCAAGTCGAAGTCGAAGTTTACATCCTGAAAGCGTAACGACAGTGCCTGACTTTAGTCCGTATTTTGAGCAAGCGTCGGGAGGTTCGTCGCCAGCAACGTCGACGATAACGACGCCGACGCCGACGCCGACAGCATTTGCAGCGTCAAAAAAAGTTCCGAGGTTGAAACGTCATGCCGTTCTCGACCTACCTCGACGATCCCGACCCGCCCGTCGCGCACGATCGCGGCTCGCAGTCGGCTCACCATCCGCACTCCGCAGAGACTGGCCCGCCCCACGGCGAGCATCATTATACCTATCATGACTATCAGCAAGCGTATCAGCATTACACGTGGAACGACGGTGCCATGGGTCCGTCGACCGCGGCAATGCTGAAACCCTGCACTTCCGCCTCAGCGGCGACAGGCTCAGACGGTTACTACATCTACCCGCATACTAAGCGTCCCCCGTCTAGCAGCGACGGCGCCCATGGGTACGCCAGCAAGCCGCCCGCTCCGGGCCCCCCGCCGTCGAGCGGGCTCTTCCAAATGCCCTCTTTCTTGATGGGCGGTTTCAGCGGGTCGCTCATGCCCGGCAGCGGCGCGGCCGCGCTCCCGGCTGCAATGATGTACGACTTCAACTCGGGCACAGGCTCGGCGTACGGTGCGGGACCGGGGAAGCCTTGGCGGACGACGTGCGTTCCCCATTTGTTTCCCTATTTGCTGCTGATGCCGACACGAGGCTTGTCATGACAGGAAATTGTATACGCTAGAGGAGACTCCCGAGCGAAACTCTTTTACCTCAACGCCACCACAAGCATCTACTCACGAGAAGCAGGCGGCGTCGCCGTTCGGTTATATCCATGCGGATCCCCCGCAGGAGCAGCAGCTCAATGCCCCTGAAGCCCTTGCCTCCACCCAGCAGCCACAGCAGGACGGCATGGCTATGGATGAGTCTGCCAACGTTCATATGTCTACGGAGGAAGCCGCACAGATAGATGAGGCAGACGATCTGCCTGTCATACCTTCGCAGCCGCATCAACACCCGCTTTGCGAGCCCGCGCCTTCCGTGGGATTGCCCGTGTACTCGCAGTCCGGTTTTGACATGCTCGCCGTGCTCGGCCGCGTTGCGACGCGCGCGAACCCGTCCATCGCGCTTGGCCCCGTCGATCTCACCTGCGCGTTCGTCGTCTCCGATGTACGGTGCGCGGACGCGCCCATCGTCTACGTCTCTCGCACCTTCTGTGAGCTCACGGGCTATGCCGAGGGTGAGGTGCTCGGCCGCAACTGCCGCTTCCTGCAGGCTCCAGATGGGCTCGTTGTGCGCGGTGAGACTCGACGCTTTACGTCCCCCGAGGCGGTCGGCACGCTGCGCTACGCGCTCCAGGGGGACCGCGAGTGCCAGGTCAGCCTGGTCAACTATCGCAAGGGTGGCCAGCCATTCGTGAACCGCGTGTCCATCGTGCCCGTCCCTGCTGAGGACGACGTCAGCAAGATCGCGTTCCACGTCGGCTTCCAGGTCGATCTGAACGAGCAACCGGGACACGTCATGCAGCGTATAAAAGAAGGGAAGTTCTATTCGAATGGGCCGGCGGACGGATCGCCACTGAGCTCTATTCAAAACCTGGCACCTGTGGAGCGCAGCGCGAAGGCGATGGGCAAGGCTCTCCGCACCATGCTTTCAGACGCGTCTTTCCAGTCAGCAATCGCCCTCACTACGTCGTCGAATGCGGCGCACCCTCTTGCCGCTTCTGCTTCTGCCGCTTTATCTTCCTCTGCTGCGGGTGCTTCGACTTCGCCAGCTTCAGCGCCAGCAAGCGGCAAGCCCGACGCGCGCGACGAACGACAGTGGTTGCACCTCCTCCTGCTCGAGCACGCTCCGGACTTCGTGCATGTCCTGTCGTTGAAAGGCCATTTCCTGTATGTCTCGCCGAGCGTACGCCGCGTGTTAGGCTATGAGCCAGGCGAGCTTGTCGGGAAATGTATGAGCGACTTCTGCCACCCCAGCGACGCGGTTCCGCTTCTCCGTGAGCTCAAGGAAAGTAGCCTCGCGCCCGGGCAGGTCACATCCGTGGAAAATGCTCCCCCAACAACTGGTGAAAGCAGCGATTCACCATCTCACGCCTGCTATCACACAAAAACACCGGCGCAATCCCTGCAACCAGGTCAGCGCATCGTCAATCTGCTCTTCCGCATGCGCACAAAGGTTGGCACATACACTTGGATCGAGTGCCTCGGGCAGCTGCACGTCGAACCCGGAAAGGGCCGCAAGGCGATCGTGCTGAGCGGGCGTACATGCACGATGCCGAGTCTTCGCTGGGGTGCCATCGCGCGCTCCGGTGGACTTGTCGGCATCTCCCCTACTTTCGATGGAACGCTCGCGCAGGCAGAAGACAGCGAGTCGAAAGAAGATACAGATGCGGAGGCAGGCGGTAACGAGCGCGAGTTCTGGGCTATGTTGTGTGATGGCGGTCTGTTTCTCGTCGCCGGCGCGGGCGTGCGCGACGTCCTCGGTTGGGGGACGGGAGAGATGATTGGGCGCTCGGTGCGCGAGTTTATCTGCGATGATGTACCAGGTTCGGCGTCGGCGGAGCAGGTGCTCGAAGCAATCGAGCGCGCCTCGGCGGGGACAGATAATATAGACACAGATGGGACACAATACCTGACGTGCCAGTTGAAAAATCGGGACGGGGAGGCAGTTTGGTTACAGGTCGTGCTTTACTGTTCTGCTGAGGGGGGTGTGGTGGCTACTTCAGGCTCTGGACGAATAATTTCTCAGTTCAAGCTGCTGTCCTCGTTCCCGAACTCAGCTTCATCGCCCACTACCTCGGTGCCTTTTTCGTTCACTGCTTATTCTCCCCACAGCTATCCCTCCAGCGCCCCATTCACGCATCTTCATCCGCACCAGCACCAGCACGCCGAGTACATTCCGCCTCCCGCGCCCCCGATGCACAAGCCGCCAGCCGTGCCTGGCTGCATTTTGCGCCCGCCGCATTCAAACGTGTTTGCAGAGCTCGAGGCGACCCGCGTATCATCGTGGCAGTACGAACTGCAGCAGCTCAAGTACGCAAATCGCAAACTGCGGGAGGAAGTTGACGCTCTCGAAACGCGCCAGCGCCTGCAGCAGTGTGGTGTACGACCTATGGACGAGCCTATGTAGAAGGTAGGTTGCTAAGAACCCTTCTCGCCAAATTGAGCGGACGATCTACTGTATTTACCAGGATGGCGACCTTGTCCTCTTGGCCTTTGTTAGTTTCTCCTATCATATGACAACATAATCTCGTACTGCGCCCATAGCACTTTCTCGTGGGGTCGGCTAAAATCAGCATAAACTACAAATGCTTGCACGATGCTCATGCCATTCTACAGTATATATCCCCTTTTATATTCTCGACTGTATTTTTATCTCGGAATACACATTCTTGCCCGGCAAAAGAGCCAATGTACTTTATTCCCTCTTCGTGTATATTCATTGTGATTCTTGAAGCCGTTGGTCCGTGCAATAATCACGCACTTTTTGTAAGCGCCTAACAGAGCGTTTCTGGACTTCGGTCGCGCTCTTATACAGTAAGAATGCAAAAAGCGATATGTTTCTGAACTTCGTTCGTTTTCGGTCTTTTATGTTTTTCTTTTGCAAGGTGATTTTACGGGTGCATATAAATAATTTAACAATAGTACGCATGCATGTATGCGAGCTTCAGCTGGCAAGTACGTAGACTCTACCGGGTGAGACCGCAATCGAAGATTTATCAGCAAGGACTCTGTGACTACTCTCCGCACGTGACTAATACCTTTAGTAATACCGTCATGGACCGGTCCTTGCACCACCACCACTCCTTGCACCACCCTATTTAATTTGACTCAACAACACTTTCCCCAGCTCAAATTAGTGCACAAAACTCTTCTTCTAGTTCAAATACACTACCAGAAAAAAACTCGGTGTAAAATGGTCTACATTTAATGAAGTTATGGATGAAATGAGCGTGAGAATGTACTAGAACTGAGTGGTTCAAAATGGTTTTGGCCTTATGCGCTCATAAAACCCCCATTTATGCTCAAACAAAAATTGTAATTACTATTAATACAATATTATGAGTATTAATGCAAGATTTCAGATAAGATGGATAAGCATACAGTTGGTGGCGCTTTCTGCAAGTTTGACACATTACACATTTGTCACAGTTTTTATGTCACAGTCTTTCCGTCTCATTGCAGCTCAATTGCTCACTTCTGCCACACAATTCATACAAGTAGAATACACTGTATAACACTCATGATGGTAGTAGATACTAGAATATTTGAAGTCATGCTATGCCAAAAAATTACTAAGATGTTTTCTAAATTATTACATATGAAAAGGTATATACAGTTGATTATCTCATAACGAATAAGCTACTAATGCATAAATCTATTAATGCATAGAAAATGGTGGGTCCCAACGTCGTGCCCGCGTTAATATGCACAAAATCTACTATTTAATATTGCATAAGACTTTGGCGGTTTATGCATAAATATATAGGTAGTTTTAGAAATTTTGGGATCCAATTTTTATGCAAATACATCCCACAATGCTATAGAACTGCTTACTTCGGACAATGTTCCAGGATTACGCTTTAAAAGGTGTAAGTTATGGATTTTCTAAGGTTCTGTCATGACATAATATGCCATATTCGGATAGTGCTGAGCTTAGTCACTCCCTATAACAAGAAATGTATTTTTAAATCATTTTAAAATTATTTAAATATATGTACTACTGCATAATATCTGTTAATGCATAGGAAATCCTGGAACGAGCGTATGCATTATGAGATAATCAACTGTAAAAACCTCTAATGGAGCAAGCCTGAAAGGGGGCCCTTGGTGCCTATTCCCAAGCCAAAGCTCCCAAAAGATATTGAGGATGATCTGAAAGCAATTGACATTGAAAGTGTCAGCGGGGATGAGAGCAGCGGCTCAAATGAGTCAAATCCCGAGTGAAGACGAGCGTGGGAAAGGTGTGGTGCAAGGAGTGGTGATGTGCTGTTTCGGAGTCAAACTGTATGCACTTCATAACTCCTTTTTTCCTTGCTCTTTTCACTCGAAAATTTGTGCAGATAGGCCTGAGTAGTATAGCTTTATAATGGTTTTTTTTGTTCGAAAATTTTTGAAGAAACAGATGTGTAAAAAGCGAAATCAAATGTGCTGGTTCAAGCCCAATGAAAAATCACACGGGTGAAATCGAATTAGATCGCATGATATCGGATTAGTCGACCTGGTCCGATTTTGCAATATATTTTAAGAATATCACGATATATTTATTGTCAGAATGAGTGCGAACGAGTCAAAACAGATCATTCGAGCAGACTCGTTTTCATCTGATGCAATCTATAGCAGGATCGTGCAGAATTGTGTCGTCTCTATTCATGTAGTGTATCTTATTGGGTGATATCGTATTGAATCTGACAGTTTATCATGCTACATTTCTTTTATAAAAGTGAATCGAGCAGTATATTGGTTCTACGCTACGCTAAAACATGAAAAACGCAGCGACAAAAATGACAACGAGGACGAGCAACCACTGTCGCCCTCAAACCGCACACCAATCCTGCCCTAATCTCCTGTTTGCTTAGGTTCGGCGGGTCTTAGAGACATCCGTTGCGGGCTAGTTGAGCAGTAAGATAAACATATTTGATAGCCAAATACAATGTACCAACCTTTTGCAATTTCTTCGCAGCTGTTGCGGCTGCCGAAGCTTCATTGAAATGCTAGATCAGCACATCAGCGAAGCCCCCGAAGCAAAGTGAAAGCAATAACATAGCATACCTCTTCTGCCGGCTTCCCCTTTATATAGTTGTCCCAGTACTCAGTAAATTCGGCCCTCGTTCCAACAGGCTTCTTCTCAATCCGATTCTTCTCCATCCATTCTATTGCACAGAGGTTCCTAAACATATTAATTAGAAGGACATTAGAACTAAGTAAAAAAGCGACACACCGAGCTGTTGTACTGTTATTCGTAGTCATTTTTCCTGGCTTCCGGGACCTTTTTGCATCTTGGTGTACTGGACCTGCGGCACTTGCACCAGCGAGCTCGGAAGCTGGCTGCTGTGCCACGGTAATAGATGTAGTCAACCCGCTCGCGGACATGTCTGTGGATGTGTCTGTACAAGACGCTGAAGTGCCGTCCGGGCATAAGAGATTCGGCAGAAGGTTCATGGTCGTAGTGTTGCCCATACACGTCGACGTCGGTGTCTGAATTGGTGCCTGACACGCAAGAGGCTGAGATAGTTGCAATGATTTTGAGCGTGAAGTAAATCTGTAAAATACCAAATCAGAACAGTAATGCAAAGAGGAACCAAATACGTACAGCGGGTTGACAATCTAAAGCAGAAGACCGACAATTAGAATAACTGCTCAGTTCGGGCTGCACGGAATCAAACTCACCTGTATTGGTACCCGTGCTGGCGTGGTCTCACTAGCCTGAGCCTTCGTGCCAATGTCAGGTGCCATTTCATGCTCGGTGACGACAGTTTGGTTGTCCACTGTGTTGTTCACCATGTCGAGTGCGTTCTCGTTGACCGGAAGCTGTGATTTGCCGTGCGCATTGACTTCTATGCTTGAACTGTCCGTGTCATTGACAAATGGTGCCATTTGCGCTTGCGAACCAGGTGCCGTTTCATGCTCAACGACGATTTGGTTGTCCACCGTGTCGTTCACCATGTCGAGCTCATTCTCGTGAACCGGAAGCTGTGGTTTGTCGTGCACATTGACTTCTATGTTTGAGCCGTGCATGCCGTTGATGGATGGTGCCACTCGTGCTTGTGAACCAGGTGCCGTTTCACGTTCGGCGACGACAATTTGGTTGTCCACCGTGTCGTTCACCATGTCAAGCTCATT
>JAJOHG010000624.1:0-10846 GCA_021029095.1 Phellopilus nigrolimitatus
GCACGTTCGTTGTCAAGCGCTCGAGCGCGTCTCAATGTGTAGTCAACCGAAAAAGGCAGTTGAGAACTCGGAATATGCTGCCGGACTGCAGTTTTGCTTCAATGCGTATCCATTGAGCTAACTTGTAACCTTGATGATTCAGTCCTCATATTCATTTCAGCTGTATCTAAGCAACTGGTTCTCACTGGCATAACGACTCGTGTATTTTCTTTGCCTCAAAATGATTTACATATGACCTCGGTGAGTTCATCACGATAAAACGTATACTATATACAACGGTGCGTTCGATTCAATGATGGATGTCCCCAGACCCATTCGCCTACATATGATCTGTTTTAACTCATACAGTAGACGGATTATTCGCGTCATCGAATAGAAATGAGGCAAATACATATCTTCTTCCCTCGTTTGGTGTCACGTCGTACCTTCCAAGAGTATCAGCACCTGATTTTCACTAGCTCTTGCGGTTTATCCTGGGTAGTATCTTCAGCCATAAGCTTGTTTTTGCAAGCCTTTTACGAATCTCAACGCTCCTGCCTTTAATTGTATATGCCAGACTTACAGGCCATACCGAGGATGAAGAAGCACCCTTCCTTTCTTTGACTCTCCAACTGATACAGATTTGTGTATTTGCATACGCAGGATTCTCCGCTTGACGCGGCCCAAGCTCTGCCTCGAGCGATACATAAGTATCCTATGCTGAATAGCGCGGGCGGGAGAGGCCGAGTACAAGCCTTGTGCTTGTTTTTCAGTCTTCAACCTGTTCCCGCTCACAGTACAGTTCTACAGGAGCAAACTTGAATAATCTGCTTGAAACCCCCACCCGCGATCCCCTTTCTTTGCGGCTTGTCGATGTCGATACACTTCCAGACGCTGGCAGACTCGAAACTTATTTTTTGAATCTTTCGATACCCTACTGTTCAGAGGCTAACTAAAGCCGTGGTTCTACCATACACAACTGTTCCTTCGGACGGAAGAAGTGAAAGCAAGGTTAGATGCGCGCGGTACTGTACATAGAAGCAGACAAGCAATCTTGCGTAGTCAGTCTCCCTTCAGGTAAAACCCAAGTTATCCTCGTTTTTTCTGCTTGTCCTTGCTACGAAATCCAGAAGCACTAACAACTAGACAAGTTCCACCGGTCCTGCTATGTCGCATCGAGTGGCCAGTCTACCCGGAATAGTTCGGCCTCTTATTGCTCCAGTGAAAGGGGGTCGTCGACTTCGACTTCTTCGTCCTTCTGCGGCGAATGGGTTAGGTATCTCTTGCTATTGCCCCTTCGCGTCCAATTTTATGCTCTCAACTCCCAGGAAACCTAATTAGCAAGCGCGCATGCACTCGCCAGACTGCGACTAGTTCCATTACCTTCCTTCGCATCTAGGACTGGTCACTTTCTATCTACCATCTAGCTTTTGGTTGAGCCATTTTGAGAATTCTTGTTGTATTTTTTTGAGCAGAGTAGAAAATGTACATATAGCATTTGCTTCTTTCCTCTGATGTCCGAAATCAAGAATCTATATAATACATACTATTTTTACTATTTCACAGCAGTTATTTGGACAAACGGAAGCTAAAGGACATGGTAAATGAAAGGAGCCGTGGAAAAACGAATGAACACGCAGCCAGCGCGGTATACATGACACACCATTGTGTTTAGGTGCATCGATGAGGGGTGGCGTAGTTGGGCATGGTAGGAGGCAGGGTGGCAATAAAAGACATCAAGCGCTAGAACGTGCTCGCCCACGCTTCTAGGTCGATTGAAGACTTCCGCGATTGTCTGATCCAGGGATGGTTCTAGCAGTTACCAGTTAGCATCTCGACGAGGAAAGAGTCAAACGGAAGAATCATACTAAAAGGTCTTTGGGCGTCTGCCGCTCATCCGGGTCCTTCGATAGACAGCTGTCCACAAACACCTCCGCTTCGCTCGGGAATCGGCCTTCGGGTGTCAACCGTGGAGCAGGCTCGTTCACGATGTGCTGCAGTAGCTCCAATATACTCATCGTCATCCCGCCGCCTTGAAGACTGACACCTTTGCTTTTCCTCTTGTCCTTTTTGCTCGTCTTCTTATCCTTGCTCCTGTCTTTCCTACGTGCTTGCGGCAGCGGGAGCCCCAAAAGCGAGCCAGGCCGCTGGGGCGAAAGTGTACCTTCAAGGTCTTCAAAATCAGAGAGGTCGGAATCGGAGGTATCATCTTCTGAAAAAGGGAAGCGGCCCAACGCGAGTTCGATCAGAGATATGCCGAGCGACCACACGTCAGACTTGACGGTGTATTGAGCACCTTGGATTCTCTCCGGCTGTATGAGAGACGCGCAAGTAAAGAGTTTAATAGAGTAACATTCTCAAGACAGAAGAGACACGCACGCTCATATAGGTGGATGTCCCGACGAACGTGTCGGCTATGGAATTGATCAGCTCACCCGAGACACCGAAATCACAGATTTTGATTTGGCCCGAGGAGTTGCACAGAATATTTGACGGTTTGATGTCTTTTCGGGAGATAGATCAACACAGAAGCGGTAAGCAAGCAGATGCAGTCAGTCATAGTAGAACACGCACCTCGGTGAATGATCCTGTGGACGTCGTACAAATAGGTCAAACCTTCGAGCACAGCGAGAGCGACCCTGCCAACTACTTCGATGTCGATCGCACCAATGCGTTTGTAAATACCATCGAGTGAGCCCTTGTCCATGAATTCCATGCAAATGCATATATTCGGATCGGAGAGAAAAGCGCCGTAGAAAGAGATGATGTAGTCGCAATGACAGTCATGCATGATTTGTAGCTCACGGAGGATCTGCTTCCGCACAGAAGGCTTCGCGTCTATCAAAACGATCTGTAAGAGAGATATGAGGCATAAGTGAAAAGCTCGTAAGCGCAAGCATGTAAGAATGAGTGTTTCAGACATCAGACTGAAAGAATCTATGCCTATGCTGAGAGCAGCATCCTTTCGTGAAAGGCGCGGTAGAATCAAAAACTGAGTTAAATACACCATCGCAGCGGTATAGAAAATCATAGAGGTATAGATGGCGTCCCAGATTCTAAACGACTGCCATTGTACATGGTAGAAGAACTGACAGAGGAAATGGCTCACCTTCTTTGCCATAATTTTACCTGTTGGCGTATGTTGGATTTTCTTCACGCTGCCTCCATTGCCCTGACCCAACTCTTGCAACTCCTCCAAATCTTCATTCCTCAAGTCATACTTTGTTTCTGCGTTCATATCGAGATTCGCCAGTTTCTGCGTAAGGTCGTTATGATATCCCGGTCGCGTCGCAGACACCAGGCCTGTGGCGGGTGCAGAATTCGAGTTGTTTGTTACTGTCAAGAAGTTATCCTCGGCTGGCGCTGCTGCCGGGACCGAAACCTTCGGTGCAGCCAGTTTCATGGGAGGAGGCCTCCGGCGGCCATTTGCTGTTGGCGGGTTGCGCGTCGGGATGGGCTCAGCAGGTTGTATTGGCGGAGGATTGGGAACGGGCGCGGGCTGCGCGGATTTGGTTACATTGAGCTGGAGTGCTTTGAAGTTGCGCTTCTTGCGCACGATGGGTGACGACATTGGGGCTCGCCGTTGGCTTTTATAACTTGACAATATCCGAGGCGATGACAGAAGGATGTGCGCTGTGCTCGCTCGCTCGCTGGATGTCGTCGCAGAACGAAGGGGGTGGCTGCGAACACTCTTCAGGCTAATCGGTGCACCTTTAGGGAATAGCCGTGGGAAATCTTGACCGCGCTTCTGTGGCGTTTTCGTGGCGGTAGACCAGAAACAAAGAATCTTGCTTGTCTGAAGCAATCCGCTTTGTTGTATTGTAGTATATATAGTACATTCACGGAATGCAGCAAAATCCCATGTTGTACTGACCACCCTCGTCGCCATTGACGGTCGTATACGACGGCAGAGTCGCCGTCGATCGACTAAGAACGCGTTCATAACGCGTATGGGTCACCTTGCCTCTACCCTGGAAACAGATACAGCTTCGATTCAGCGATCAGCTAAACCGTTTAAATCGCTCTTCTTTCGTCGGGAAGAAAGCGGCGATCGACCAGCCCCATTGTTCAAATTCGCCAGACCCTGACGCCCTCTTCTTGACGGCCCATCAACCCCACGACCTCTGGCGCTCCCGCACCTTCTCGCAACCTTAACACCGTTGAAGTCCCAGCAAAAAGAGTGTCTGGTCAAACAGAGATTGAAGTCAAAACGCTAGCTGCTACTTAGATCAGATCAGCTACACACCATGATCTGAACCACACCGGTTGCAGATTATCACGATAGTTTCTTTCGAGAAATCGGGATGAGTCCTTATTGATTCCTTGTTCCCAAATGGGATATCGGCATGTTCGATGTCCCATAGGGGTCGAAGCCTCGCTGACCAGTAGTTAAGGGTTCGCGTATCCCATTTTCTGTCCGTGTCCTCTTGAGAGTCCAGCCATGCATTTAACAGGACTAAAATGTTGGTACGAGGCTTGTCCACCGTGTTCCTGCAGTAATCAGCGATTTCGTACGGTCCGTCTTCCAGTGACCATAGACTGGGTGGATGTGGATTGAGGTCCATACAAATTCCCATACTCATGGTCTGGACCTCAGATGGAAGCTTAGATAGCGAAAACGTTTTAAAATTATCTCCTACAGAAGAACACATTATTTGCCATGAGCGGTGATTTCATGCACAAGGTAGTTCCAAGTTCTTACCTGGCTTGGCCCACGTCTTGTCCGTCTCCCACATATTGACCTTTCTATAATCACCCGACCAGCCTTCTGGGCTGTACAACACTGCACTGTTCGCACCGACCATGGATGATCCGTCTTCGCGCATTTCTCGCTCCTCCGGTTTCAAGACTTCTGGATAACCTGCGGTGACATAGCAATTGAGTCTACGCGCAAGGGCCTCGCAGAATTTAGACGTCGGTCCTTCCTTGGGCTCTTCAAGAAAAGGAGTAATGGCTTCGGCATTTGGAAATACATATCCTGATAAAACAATCAAGGATTTGAAAAATCAGTATGAAAAATGAAGAATATATCATATTACCAGTAAATATCATCTCCGGAAGGCATACAAGATCAACGGTATCCGGCAGAATTCTAAGAGAAGAAGTGGCTGTATCATAATGGGCAACAATGCGTGTTGTGACTTTCGAAATACTTTGAACATATTTTATTCGCTTTCCTCAGGTTTTCCTCAACCCTTCCTATCTTTTAAGGAGAATCAGATACTCGGTTAAGGTGATTTCGCACGAGTAGGAATTCCACGGACGGCAGGAGCGAACTGAACAACAGCAACTCTCAGCTCAGGTCGATTCAGGGCAGGAGAGGTCATAATCAGCGGAAACCCGGAACCCGGCCTGCTGATCCGGAAACGACGATATAGCTGAGCAAATGAACGAAGTATTTTGAAAGAAATAGAAGGGATCGAGAAAACATTGGTTGCCCAAACACCGCCTAAATGGCTCCCGTCGCTGTGACAGGCTGTGACTAGTTGTGACGCCAGACGCGTCTCGACGCGTCAACCGTCTTCATGGTTGCCGCCTACGATGACGGACGCCGCAACTAGCGAGGCCTTCAAGGCTACGGTACGAGAGAAATGGGGTCATGCATTTCGTCGGATGAATGGTGACCAACCAGGCATCGATGGACTTACGGCTTTTACTGAGGTCAGCACCTTCAACCCGTTTCAAGGTGCTTGCATTGGTATATCAGCACCTATTGACATGAGTCGGCTTAGGCATGGACAACTGCTCAGACTTTTCTCTGGCCGCGGGACATCCGCGTGCAACAGGAGCGTGAATGCGAGCTCGGTACGTGGTGAACCTGAGGAGGCTTGCATTAAACTGCGCGCTTAGTACATTTCATGAAAGATCAAGCTACATTGAAGGACGCATTCCAGCTTATCGCAAAGTCGAAAATGCTCTGGATTCTTGTCGAATGCTTCGTCCGTATGGGTCATATTTCTTCATATTCAGCGTAATGCTGCTCATGGATGCGCAAATAGAGGACTTGCAGAAGCAGTTCCACATCGTCGCAAAGGAAGCTGAGGAATACATGCAACAGTATGAAGTGAGTATTCTCTACCAAGCGCACGCACTAAAGCTCATTTCGCGAAGTTGTCTGGGAATGTTGAGCTAGTAAGAGAGATGGTTATCCGACTCTCCTGTTGGTGGAATGCGTGGGCGCCCGCCCCCGAGTAAGCCTATGTCGTCCACTGTCACTTTATTTCCCTTACTAAAAAGCCTTAGACTAGGTTCGCTCCTCCTCACAACATATAGAGCTGAGTTCCAAACGCATCTCTTTGCCGCTCTGCCGCCTACATTTCCAGGGGCGTTCAAGCGCCTTTGCGTATCCACAGTCGGCAGCGTGCAGGACCAGCAGCTCTGGATCGCTTTCGACAGCATTGGATTACTCGATCGCTACGAGAACCTTGTCGCAAGCGTGTGCTATGAGCTAATTGAGACCCGTGTGCAGGAGACATGTGCCGGTATCTGGGGCGAGCAGATGCTGCCAAGTCTGCGGAATTGGATGGCGGAACAGATCGTACCGTGGATGATACTGCCTTACGCGCGAGGTTCAAAGTCGCGTATGTGTTGGAAATCCGCGGATGCTGTGGCTGTGATTGAATGAACGCCTTCATAGAGGATGAGACGCGAAATATGCTTTCCGGCATCGGAACCAGATTTGACTATCACGTTTGCAAGTCCCTCTGTGACATAAGGTATTTACCTTGTCTTTTTCTTTCTTTTTTCATTGGCGATTGAAAACATTTGTCTAGAACATCAGAAATATTCGACATCATCGTTGACTATCCAGACTCTAATCCCGCCCTCCTGGATCTCAGAGTATGTTATGATCTCTGCTGTCGTGTTTTCCGCGCTCAAGTTGTTTCAGGAATGCCTTCAAAGAGTCGACATGCGTACAGACCTCGTCTCAACTCTTCGCCGATTGTAATACATGATTTGTCTTCGTTCTCTCTTGCCCGCTGAAATCGCTTCTCTAGGAACCGTAAACGGTTGCTCCACCCAGGCGCAGACACTAAAGATATCCTCACGCAATATGTGTCCATGATCCGCTGCTTACGGGTCATCGATCCTCCAGGTGTGCTCTTGCACAAAGTGGCTGACCCGGTGCGGAGATATCTCAGGTCTGTGGCCCATCTAAACCTATTATGGCTCATCTAGACCTGTTATTCAAATGCAGAGAGCGTCCTGACACTATTAGGAGTATTGTTGCGAGTCTTGTTGGAGAGGGCGGGGATCTTGTCGATGAAAACGAACCTCCTACACCACTGCAAATGCCAGTCGAGGATTACTCAGACCCGAGTTGGGAACCGGACCCGATTGATGCTGGACCTGGTAAAAGCTTTAGTTCATCTGGCTTTTGCAGAAATCTAAACTCCAAATAAAACGCAGAATTTCGCACGAACAAACCGAGCGACGTTATCAGCACACTCGTCAGCATTTACGACTCGAAAGACCTTTTTGTTAAGGAGCTTCAGGTCTTGCTTGCTCAACGGCTTCTTGCAATCACAGATGGTAAATTCGAGAAGGAGGTGAGAGACTCATTGCATCGCGTATGTTCCCATTCTCATCATGATTGTTACTATATAGCGTCGAAACATTGAGATTTTAAAAGTACGCTTCGGTGAAGCGCCGCTTCAGGTGTGCGAAGTCATGTTGAGGGACATGACAGACTCGCGACGCATCGATCAACACGTGCAGGCGCAGAATACGGTATGCTGAATGTTCTAGTCTCGACAATACGTTGTTAAAACATCAGGGCAGTCGGCACTTCATCCGACTATTATTTCGAAGCACTTCTGGCCTGCGCTACAATCGAGCAAGATGAACATGCCCGGCCAATTCAAAGAGTACGATGAAACTCCAGATCTAGGGGCCATGTGGAGCCGCTAACATTTCACATAGAATCGCAGATGCGTATTCAAAAGAGTTCGCTGCTTTCAAACAAGACAAGAGACTGCGGTTTCTTCCTCAACTTGGTACCGTGGACCTTTCGATTGATCTCAGTGACCGAACAGTCGACGTTACCGTCCCGCCACTCGAAGCTGCCATCATCGAGCTTTTTTCTAGCAAAGGTACGATTTCAGGTCACAGCTAGTTAGCCCAGCTTATTGTTAACCCTAGATGAATGGACAGTCGACCTTTTTTCGAAAGGTGAGTTCTGTATGCTTATCTTGAAGAAAATCTGCTGATATCAGGTAGAAAATTGGACGATTGACGAGCTCCGTAAAGAGCTCGACGTAGACGGAGCTGCGATCCGAAAGGCGCTCGAGACATGGACCGATCACGGTGTCCTTGCTGAGACTGAGCCGGACTTTTTCGTACTCTTAGAACAAGCTGATAGCGCAGTCCCTGCTCCAAGTCGACCTGCGGCTTCGCGACATGGTTAGCTTCTGTCATCGGCATGCTCCCGTGTAATTACTGATGACACCTGTTGCACTCTATAGCTGTTATCGAAGAGCAGGCGCCACCTGCGTCGTCTGTGCAGCAGCAAGAGGCGGAGCAGATGCGCGTGTATTGGATGTTCATCGAAGGCATGCTGACGAATCTCGGCACGCTGCCACTCGACCGGATACAAACGATGCTCAAATTTGCGCCGAATTACACACGCACAATTGAGCAGCTGGGTGTGTTTATGGAGGCGGCGCGCAGAGAAGGTCTTGTTACGGTAAACAATGGAATGTGGAAGCTCAACAAGTGATGTTTTGTTGTGAGTTAGAGAAACATGTATACGTCTGTACTCTACTGCTTTTTTGTGAACAAGATTTATATTTAAGAGATTAAAGTTCCAGCACGTGGTTATCTGCACATATAGATAAGATTAGCATTTCTTCCGAAGATCTGACCCTGCGATCACGACGATTTTCTTGTTCATCAGTCCTTCACTTGACTCTTGACTAGTGACTCCCTAATACGAGCCCATCATGGAGTCTTCTGGAGAATCCTCTTCATCGCCAAGCGAACAGCATGAATTCTTCACGCCATCTGGAAGCCATCATTCTGCAAATGAGCCGAAGGATAGTTTCTTCCCTTACAACGAGGAGAAAACACTTCAGCACGTATGTTCTCCGCAGTATATTCCAAATGTCCTTCAGTGATAATAGCTTTTGCACAGATAGAGGAGAAGCTGTGGGCGCACAGGCGCCACTCTAATGAGGGGCTAAAGCCCGTATCACTGCAGCTCACACCTATCGGCGAGCATGACAAGGTTGGATCGCCTAGGATGTCCCCTTTCATACAGCCGAAGCAGCCACCTGAACTCTCTGAGAACCTTGCTATGCTGCACCTTGCCCCGGACGAAGAGAGCGAGATGAAGGTGGAGAGCCTTGCTCAGGGGACAGGATGTACGTCGTCTTTCGTACCATATTCACGTCAAACCTTATTCGCTTCGAACAGACGTGACAATGACGAACGAGCTTCGACGCTTGTATCAGTCCCTACAAAAATGTCTAGATCTTCGTGACAAGTACATGCGCTACTCGCGACAGAGACTTGGCGACAACCCGCGTGACCATGATGGGACTTTTACTGGGCTCGACGAGAGCTTCCAGGACGTCGTGGGCGTCCGCCCAGACTTAGCCTACGCACCTGAAAGCAAGCATCAAGACCAGTTCAAGCCTTGGCGTATTTTCCCCAGGCCTCCTCCTCCTCACTGGCACTGGAAGGACAAAAAGCCCGCTACGTCCCATTCGTTCGTCGCTGAGCACGTAGAGGAGGAATTCGATTTTGCAAAATGTGATATCCCTGGAGAGGATACTTATGGGTTTGAATTGGACGACAGGGGCGTATATCAGGTCTACGAAGACGTGGAAGGTCAGTTTTGGGTCGCAGCTTTGTGCTTTGCTTTAATGAATCACTAATAGAAAAGTTTAGATGAAAACAGAAAGCCTGTTTACGAAGTCCCGTCAATTAAAGAGTATTACATGGACCTTGACTTCGTGCTGGGTGCAATTTCTGACGGGCCGACCAAGAGTTTTGCGTTCCGTCGGCTGAAGTATCTGGCGAGTAAATGGTCGATGTATAGTTTACTCAACGAATATCAAGAGACTGCAGACATGAAGGTGCGTGTATGTGAAAGGTAACTGCATCCCGTTCTCTAAATTGCTATTATAAATCAGAAAGTGTCGCATCGGTCAGTCCTCGAGCTCCGCTATGTCCTGTCGCCAGCCTGACTGACTCTTCGACGCAGTGACTTCTACAACGTGCGAAAGGTCGACACCCATGTCCACCATTCGAGTAGCATGAACCAAAAACACCTCCTGCGTTTCATCAAGTCGAAGATGAAACGTTTTCCAAATGTTCGCTAGCTGTGTTTATTTCTCCTGGCTCTCTTTTTCTCAATAAGTCCATAGGACGAGGTTATCATTCGAGATGGACAGAAGCTCACACTCGCGCAAGTCTTCGAGTCGCTCAACCTGACGGCCTACGATCTATCGATCGACACCCTTGACATGCACGCACATTCAGATTCATTCCACCGTTTTGATAAGTTCAATCTAAAATACAACCCGATCGGGGAGTCGCGTCTGCGAGAAATTTTTCTGAAGACGGACAACTTTATCGAAGGAAGATACCTGGCTGAATTGACAAGAGGTACACCCTTTTTCGATTGCAATTATTTGAATTCACGACTAATCCATTTCCTTTCTCGCGCGCAGAGGTAATGAATGATCTCGAACAAAGCAAATATCAGGTATATTTACAATCCTCTCAAGGATCTCCTGCAGGGCTTACGCCTTGAATAGAACTGCGAGTGGAGAATTAGCATCTACGGGCGCAATGTCAATGAGTGGGACAAGCTCGCGAAGTGGGTAATCAAACACAAGCTTTACTCTCACAAACGTTCGCT
>JAJOHG010000625.1:0-10692 GCA_021029095.1 Phellopilus nigrolimitatus
GCGAAAGCTGCGCCGAAGAAATTACATGTATAATGTGACAGACGCGTCGAAACAGTCCAGAAAGTCTATTATTTGAACATCCAGCACACTAAAAGTACCAATACACTGTACGATATTAGGATCAGTCTATACGCTACTTGAAATAACCAATACACAGCAATAGTGATGCAATGATGCGGGCGCGAATGACATGAAAGAGTGACAAATAACTAAAGGGGGGCGAAAGACAAGAGAAATTTTATACTAATCCAGGTAATTAGACGTCGGAAATAACATCGTCTCCAGGCAGTTTGGTATCATTGTAGTCAGTTTCTGTCCGCATGTTATGACGCCGCCTCTCTTTGTCGTGCCGCGAAGCCCTCAAGCCTATAGGAACCCTGACCAAAGAGACTCGCCGTCCAGCTCGCGTCTTGTCCCATTCCTCCGCCTGTTCTTCCGTGATCTCTTGGTCCACATTTTCCAGCCCGGAGCGATGAGTTTCCTCGAAGGAGGGATTTCCGTCAAGGCTCCTACTCGAGACAAGTGTAGGGGACGATGATAAAGAGGGGCGAGCAGAAATCTTGTCCAAAATCGTGGGCGGGAAGAAACCCGTCTTAATCGAGTCCGGACCTATTTCGCATGATGGAGTAGGGAGAGGAGAGCTACTTTCGAAGCTCTGCTTCGTTTTGCTCTGAGGACTTGCAGGAAGGCGAACGTTGAGGGGCCAATCCGAACCAAAATCGAGGGCAGAATGGAAGGATTCGCATATTGACGATCCCGGACGACTGTCTGTCATGTCACTATGCGGCAAGGACTGGCTGCGAAGGTCGTCTTCGTGCACAGATAGTGTCATCTTTGGAATATGACTATTGGTTTTGCGCACATGATCTTCGGCTTCCAATACATCTTTTCGACTGCGTCGTCGCTCTCGGTCCTCCGATGCCAGGTCTGCCGCAAGCACATCGCGATAGCAGGCTGTTTTGACGACTTCAAGTCTAAGCTGCTTGATATGCCTACTCAGAGTGATCACGGACGCCTGCAGCCGGTCACGGGTTGTCCGTTGAAAGGGTGTCAGAACCGCAAGGTTGCGTACAACACGTATATCGGAGTCAAGCTGTGCCCGAGTAATCTTTATCTTCATTTCGAATTCGTGAATTTTTGATGACACGATCCTTGAACGAGATTGGGTTTTCGAAGTTTCGTCAGGAGACGACAAGTGCACGCGCAAATTGATCGCATCGCCATTCGGAGCCTGCCTCGACGGTACAGACATATTTTTGTCTTCGTCTTTATATACCACGTCCGAAGCACTTCCATTGAGGTCAGAGGGTATTCTCATGGCATCAAGAGTATATGAACCAGCATCCATCCTGGCTTCCTCCGTCGCGCTAACGGGACGCATCCTTATACCCGCAGTCTTGAATGCACTTGTATAATTTATATGAGCAATCCATTCATTCCGCTGTATCTCGCTTTCTGCTTGCAGAAGAATTTGACGGCCGGTGGCCATAACGAGACGGACCACGTTCCCGTGCTACACAGGCCGAAATATGGTATTAGACAGGAAGATCTTTGGGACGGATGACACATACTTTGGCATAGGAGGAATCATACACTGCAATCGCATCTTTGACAGATACATGTTCGTCCGGCCTAAGAAACGAAAATTGCGCTGAAAAAATCTTGTTTTCCGACGAATGCGATTGCGCAATAAGATCCAACGCCATAGCGGAATCGCGGAAGAAGAGTAGTTGAGATCCTGTTAAGATGACGCTCCATTCTCTCCATTTTCTGCTTGATGCCCTTTTGCCCCCATCCGATACATCATCTGCCATTCATCTTCAGTTATGTATGCCTCAGTAAAGTTATACGACCAACCTTTACGATTCAGTAATCCGACTTTCGTAACCCTCAGTGTGGAAAGTTCTGACAAGCTGCTTTCTGGTTCCGAGACGGTTTGACCGGCAAAGCTAGTGATCATGGGTCCGGGAGCCCCACTGACGTTCATCGAAAAGAATGGTAAGGTCGACATCCTTTTGGCATCCATAGTATCGACCTCAATGACATCCGCTCGCGCGAAAGATCGACGAAGCTCGCCTTCGTTCCATGATCCCGCGGTACCCTGATAAGAGTACGGGTTACGAAGTGGTATATGACTTTCGACTTCTATCCGAAGAGGTCCAAGCAGGTTCTAAGTGACAGCATAGTCATCAACACCTGAAATACATGACTTCTGCAACGGTACATACCCGTGTTATCAAATAATATGGGTCAATCTTATTCGACTTGCCCAGCATAGACAGCCCTGAACCGCTTGCAGTGGGTGTCGCCTGACCACTAGAGGAAGATTGCGTTCTACCGTCCTGAAACAAGCCGCGTTGACCATTGACATCGACAGGATCCTCAATAAATATGAAGGGAGCAAAAACAGTATTATCGTAGAAGTACTGGTTATATTCACTTCATTAGCATACGTTTCAAGAGGAAACAGTATAACTCACATCAAGAACCTCCGCGGAGACACCCACGAGCTTGGTGTTTTTGATATAATCTGGCTTGCTCATCTTGCGTTTGTTTGATTTATTGAAGGCATCGGTGTGTAGCATGATCAAGCTGAACGCCAAAATATAAGGATGGTCTATAAAGCAGTTGACTCAATTGTGTCGGGAATGCGCGAACCCGTTATCAGCGTACCTTCGGACATAAATAGACCAGGGTTGCATTTCGTGTAGCTTGCTGCAAATGCTTCCATGACACGATCTATCTGCTGCGTCTCCTTTGGCAGTCCTACGTCCATAAGCAACTTCCGGAGAGCAATATCAAGCGGATCATTCGTGAAGTCGAAACGGTCAATATATACTTGTAATGCTTGGCTGTAAAAAGGGTCTCCGCTGCAAATTTGTTTAGTCACGTAGACAACTGCAGTCGATTATCGAAACGACTGACTTTCCAGCAAGAACATTGGCGATTTCAGCCTTGCTGACAGCTTCTTCAAGTCTTCCCAGAAAGATATCCGGAGACTCCTCGTTCGCTCGGGGTTTCGGTATATCCACATTTGTTTTCGAAAGGGAGCTTCTTGGCAATGTCGCAGAATGGCGCGGGGAAGACGAAAGTGGCATGGCATCGGTGATGTTGGTAGAGACCGTCGGCGAAGATATAGGACTGGAAGGAGATGAGGGATTAAAAAATCCCATGGACAGACGGTGCAGAAGATTTGGAGGATTGGTTATTGAGCGAGGCCGACTCCTCCCATCCACAGGAGGAAATCTAGAAATGGTTGGTGATGTTATGAATGAGGTAGGAACAGGTCGATGGGACTGAGCAGAAGAGCCACTACCAGCAGCTGGCGAATCCGGAGGCCTGTCTCCTCCGGAATTGCGAGGTCTTTGCGGAGAACGGTCGGGTATAGGAGGAGCATCGATAATAAAATTAGAGTCAAGTGGAGAATGATGACTTGAGGAAGCACTGCGTTCAGAGTGCCTTCTCCTGAGTCCTTTAGACGATCGGAAAGTCGGGGAATGGGGACTAGGTCTAGGGGATTTCTGCAAGTCTCTTTCAGGAAATAAAGGAGATACAGCTTGAAATGTCGGCAGCAAGGGCACGGGCGACGCTTGGGCGCTCGGATGTACGGCATTCTGAGCATCCGGATCTTTGAGCGACTGAACCCTTCGACGGCTCCAGAATGATGCTCTTCTCATTAAAGACTTCGGTTCGTGACTCGTAGTCGATGGGCCTGGTACCACCCGCATCCCGGCACCCGATTCTATACCCACCTCGTCGCTCTTCGGAGCCAATAGCGTCGCGCTCTTTTTCCTGCTGCGCGATGTATCGCCCATGCCGCTCGTGTTAGTGTGCCCTTCGCTACGCGCGCGTGAGAAACTCTTGACTCGACGGATCTCCAGGCTAGACTCCCGACGAGTCGGCCGCGGTGCAGTGCTCGGCCTGGCAGACGAAGACAAGGACATCCTCGGCGAGGACGCAGCTAGAGGCATAACAAGTGGTAAGCCTATACCAAGCCCTGCTTGAGCGAGCGAGCGCGCAGACTGTGACTGTGGAGGCATGAGAGTCGAAGATGATGAGCCAGAAGGGCCCGCGCCTTGGGCATTAGTATCGGTACCTGAGAGAAAGCGGCTGCTGCTACTACTACTCTGCCGCGTATACGGAGGCTCAAGGATGTTCTCGTAGTGGGGAACTGCAGGGAGCTCCTTGTCAACGTTAAAGCTGCTCGCCTGAGATATTCGTCCATCTTCCTCAGCATGCATATGCACGGGCGGCGCGTGTGGATCCTCAGATGCTGTCGAGACCATGGCCGGTCCCGCTCTACGTCTCCAGAGTGGCAGTGAGAAAAAGTGCGTCGTCGTCTGCGTAGTAGTTGTCACGGTCGTTGTCATCAAGTCCGCGAAATAGGCGGCATCGGAGTAGGCTGGCGGACGGAGCGGGTCCTCTGCGCTCTGCGTGTCCACTGTCTTCTCCTCCGACGGAGGAAACGTTATTCTTCCGACCATCGCCTCACAGCGGGTCGTTAAAGCGAGAAATCGCTCTTGCTTCCAGCTTGGTCACCGATAATAATACGTACGCAGTTGGACACGGTCAGTTGTGGGTGGAGTACAAATTGGTTTCTACAGCAGCCGTGTCAAAAATAATCATGTCTGGGTCAATTACATAATACGTGGTCATTTTATCAGAAAATAACAAAGTGAAGAGCAAATTTGTGAGATCAAGATTATACAAATATACTATCCGGATACGACAGGACCTACTCAGACAAGATCAGATGCGAAGGGAAAAGAAATAGACAGAACGCTATGATTTCTGCAGTTTCTTTTTCTCCTTCTTCAGTATTTGTTTCTTCTGCTCAAGCTGAGCGCGCTGTAAAATCACAACCAAGAGTCAGCATTGCCGACGATAATAGTCATAAGCACGAGAAAATCCTACCTCTGTTGTACGCTTGTTTTCGCTGTATTTCATCTTCTCGTACAGCTTTTTCTGTTTCCGGCTCATCATCATCTTGTTCATATCTAGCTCGCTATCCACCTTCGAGCCCCCTAAGGCCGCCGCATCTTCTGCTTTCTTCTTTGCCGCCTTGTTGACATTCTTTTCGAAAACCCCAAAATCGACACCTTGCACCTCAGCCTCCAATTCAGCTGCGCGGAGTTGCTCAGGGTCCGCCGCCGCACGCGCGACAGCGGCATCAAGTGTAGCCTTGCCGCTTGCTTTCTCGCCAACGCTCTCCACGACATCCTCAGCATCCAAATCCTGCACAGACTCGTCCTCATCTTCACTTTTCGACACCTCCATAGCATCCTGTGCAGCCTGCGTTGGGTCGTACGCGCCAGCCTCCTCGCCGAATGGACTGAAATGCGGTGGCAAGGTCCTACCTTGCAGATATGGGTCCTCCGGCAGGATCCTCCCCGCGTTTACGCAGTCGACAACCCATTGAGGCTGAACGTATTTCCGCTTCCTCCTCCGCTCTTTCTCCTGCACCGACTCGTTTGCACTCTCGATCACCGGTCTGTCGATGATGACATGCGTAATCGACTCGTCAGCGTCGTCAAAAGGAGAACCAGAACCCGAGGTCGCAGGCCAGCCCAGCCGCCCACCAAAGGATCGGACAATGAATTCAAAGAGCGGTCGAGGTGTTTCACGAGAGAGAAAGAAAGTGTAAGCAGCGAACAACTTCGTTGCGGTCGATTGGGGGAGTGTCGAAAGAGTCTGTAGGGTCGTTAGAGAAGCAGCCTCTTCTGGATTTGTTTTTGAAGGTTGGGGGACGAAATCACCATCGGCAATTGCATCGACGACATCCTCTGTCACCAAAGGCATGCTTGTCTCATCGCCTAATGGTGCCTCCATTGTGATGGTTTTAATAGTTTGGCGAACGTCCTTGCCTAAAACGCGCTTTCCCTCAACCTCAACTTCCTTGGACCCGTTTTCAGTGGCTGTCGGTCGACGATCTGCCTCTTGCAGGCTGAATGCGCCGACTCCTGCTCCTGCGGCGTCTTTGTCTGCATCGAGGGGCGGCGGATAGACTAGACCCGCGTCTGTATAGAGCTTAAAGAAAACGAACCCGAGCAGTGTCTGGTAGAGCTCCAGGAACGTCAACATGACTCGCACATCGACGTCAGTTGGGATCTGCAGGTTGAAAGTCAAAACGCATACAGCATAATTAAAAGGGCGAAGACACTCACACTTTGCGTGAACTGATATGGGACAAGCCAGGTAATGTTTTGGTCCATTACATCCGCCTGAAAGTAAACTCCTTTGATTGACAAAAATACCTTCCGAAGCCCACGAGTGTGCATAACATACAACTGCCATTCGGCGGACAGGCGAGCGCAGTTTTCGATGAGGGAGGGAGGGAGCTGCGATGCCGAGGGTAAAGAAGCGAAAAGAGATACAAGACAGAGAGCGTCATCTATGTCACGAAGAGCGTCTATGAAAGTTGGGTATCTAAGAGCATAAAGTCTGAGCAACTCGAAGTCGATAATAAAATCTGACCGACTTGCCTTTCTTTTATAATGTGGTCGAGCTGATAAACGGGCTTGTTGTCCTCTAAACTCTTAGCACTGCTCCATTCTCCGCGTCCGAGAGCCCTAGCAAGCTTTTTGGCAAAAGCCTTGTGTTCCCGCAGCTTCCGTAAAACAGGCTCATGCGCCAGGTACGCGATGTCCTTCGCATAGTAAAACGATGTGGGTGCAGAGGACCCTTTGTTCGCCTTTTTCCTGTTTTTCGGCTCCCTAGGGAATATGCCTATGATCTCAAGTCAACAACGAGTGAATGCAAATTAGAAAAGATTCTGACCTTTGAGAATACAAAGTCTGCGGAAGTCCGCAAGGGAGCATTGTAGCTTTTTTATCGCCGACGAGCGAGTAACGTATGCTTTGGCCGCACCTGCCTTCCCTCTCTGCTTGATTCTGCCCATGATTTATGAAATACAGTAGAGAGACAAGTGAGTTCTGGAGGTAGTCGAGAAGCAGAATCAAAACCGACGAGAAATTAGAGCATGTTTCCCACGCTCCAAACAGCCGTGCAGAATGCATGCAGAACGTCGGAGTCGATCAGCTCGGGCCTTCTCATCCTCCTCGATCTACTTGAACGATCGCGGCATAAAATAGCCTGAAGCAATGAGGTACGGTGCAGCCTATCTCTTTTTTCATCTTTCGCAGAACGCTAACTTTTCTATTGCAGTCAATACGCACATGTTCCCAAATCTGAGCTCGACGAGGCGCAGCTGCGACAGCTTGAGGAGCACGAGATCTCACAAGGGCCGTTGTCGGTACTACAGCAGGCAGTCAGGAATCACACCCAAATCCTCATCTCCCTTCGGAACAACAAAAAGCTGCTGGCTCGCGTCAAGGCGTTCGATAGACATTCGAACATGGTGCGTGGTCGCAACGCTTTCGGAGGAGTACATTCATGAAACGATTTTTTGCAGGTACTTGAAAACGTGAAAGAGGCAGGCATTTTTTAAAATAAAATTTTGTGTCCTAACCTAACTCAGCTGCTGCAGATGTGGACAGAGGTACCAAAAGGCAAAAACAAGAAGCCAGTGAACAAGGATCGGTTCATTAGCAAGATGTTCTTACGGTATGTCCTTTACTATTTCCGAGTTTCATCCGGTTCTCATATCTTTTCAGAGGTGACTCCGTGATCTTGAGTGAGTACTGTATTGATCCTGAAGCATGGCGATGTAGAATTGACACATTCTATAGTCTTACGGAACCAGGCATAGAACTTTTTGGTCGATTTTTGAACTTTGTACATCGTGCCTTGCTGGCCGCTGTTGTTATATTATCCCTTGTGCATTTACGATAATCCAAGCACTGAGCTGAAATTTCGAGTGCGACATTTTGAGCAGATGCAAGTGTCGGTACTTCTACTAATACTAATGAGAGGGAGAAGGACGGCCCGGATTTCTGAGATCGACGGGAGCAGCGGACCGCCAGCTCCGCTCCTTGCTTTAGTTCTGCATACAAGTACGACGACCATGGTCACCGGAGAAATGGCATCGCTAGTGTTCTCGTTTTCCTTCCTCTTTCCTCTCCCTGTCCCATTCGACTTGACTCGATCAACAAAATGGCTATCGAATCAAAGAATTTGAACGTCCTCATGTGTAAGTCCGATATACGGATTACCTAGTCCATAATGCTGATCGCATGTGCATACGCTGACCAGGCGGTACCGTAAGTTGACCTTTACCATATTGTCAAAGGATGTGTGAAGATTCTCTGCGAACAGGGAGAGTACACCACAGGATGGACTGGCTCTGGTGCCTCTAAATCGGACAAGAAAGTGTGTATTCGATTCTTGGCTGCATAGTCTTTGCTTTTAATCACTTCGCAATCCCACTCAGGTCGGAGTATGTCCCAAGCCATTAGCTGAATGCCGAAGCGCCTGCTCATTGAACAAAAGGTCGTCGGCCTGACTCTGTTCGATCTGCGTAGACGACAGAAGGTCGACCAGCTCAGCATGGTCGGCGTCAATGGTTCGAAGTTCCCCGCCGTCCGCCAGCATCTCCAGGAGAACATTGGGAACGTGTACAAGGACATGGACACCTCGTGCGTACTCGTCCGTTCATCGCCTTTTTTTGCATACTGGCTCATTGGAATAACCGCCGCCAGCTTCGTAGCTTATCCTGACGAAGGCAAGACTGATCCGGAAGCTTGTAAGAGCGCTCATTTGACCAGCGAGGAACACAGATCCTCATTTATTTTGTTTGTAGATAAATCTGCTATCGATGCTTTGAAGCCTGGAGACGCAGTCATCATCTTCACTCCGGACAGTGCGTCGTGTATCCGTTCGGGTATTTTTCCGGAACTATAACTCAGATCGTACGTAGGCACGCATTACCCGATTTCGCTCTATGCACTGGAGCGTGGTCTCCATGTCCTCGTAACGAAGCCGGCAACCCAGAAGCTCTCCCATCACATCGAGCTCATCGAGGCGGCGAAGAAGAACAACGTGGTATGCTTCGTTGAGCACCACAAACGGTAACTCTCGATAAACATCTGCAAGCCTATCTGCAGACTTACACAAATTTTGTTGGGTTGAACCATTAGTTTCGATCCTGTTTACAGTGACGCGAAAGCCCGAGCTGCTTCCCTCGGCGAGTTCAATTTCTTCAATGCCTGGATGAGCCAGCCGAAGAGCCAGCTCGAGACATTCCGAGCTTGGGCTGGGAAAGACAGCGACATCAGGTCTTCATCGCCTCTCTATTCAATGACAATAAAAGACGAGCTCACATCCATGTTCTAATCAGTTACTACCTGTCTTCTCATCACATCGATATCTGCTGTTGGATTTTGCAGGGAAAGGCCGTGCCTACGCGTGTGGTTGCGAGCGCGGCGACGGGTATCGCTACGGGCGACCCATACAATTGTGTGGACAACACGGAGGACACGATCACGCTCCTTGTCGACTGGCAGTCGCTTTCCAGCTCGCGGCACAAGGGCACCGCCGTCTACACGGCGTCGTGGACCGCACCACTCAAAGCCGGCGTGCACTCCGCACAGCACTGGTACTATATGGGTGAAAAGGCGAGCGCAGATCCATCTAAGATTCCAATTGAGCCTGGACGTCGACTGACTGAGCCGGATTATCCCAGGGAGATATCACTGTCGACCAGGCGCATCGCGGATACGACATCACCGTGGATGACACCGGGAAGACCTAGTTAGTATTTCATTCCTTTCGCTAGCCTGTGCGCTGATCAAATATTCGCTTACCCTTCCCGCGCCTGTTTATCACCAGCTATAACCCGTTTTAGTAAGTCTCCTTCCAAATTTGGCTTGCCGGGAGGTGTGACGCTCATCTTCCTTATTATTGATCTTACAGTATGAAATACTCGCCATCGGAATCCGGGCACTTCGACGGGCAGCGGGGATACGGCTACGTGTCGATCGAGAAGTTCATCGATGCCGCGAAAGCCGTCAACGCGGGCGAGAGCAAGCCAGAGGACTTCGACGCACACGGGCTTCCGACGATCGCCAACACAGTGCTTACCACTGCTATTCTGAATGCCGGTAGGATCAGCCTCGACGAGAAGCGACCTGTCGGTATCAAGCTTAGCGGGAACCAGTGGGCACTCGAATAGGTGTGGCGGCACCGCGCACATAAGTACAAAAATAATGTGATTGTAGGAGCAACAAAAACATCGGGGAGCAGTGTATTCTTTACATTTCGTTATTTGGAAATTTGCAAGATAGTCTTTGAAACTGGATCAGTCGTTGACGGGGCTTCCAAGGCAAACTTGCAATAGCAGGGCCGGCAACATCGGGCAAGGTGGATAGCGACGTCGAGCACGTTCTTCGACTATCACTGCAGTCAGCGCAGAGAACGGTGTCTGCATAACGCCGGGACAGAAATAAGAATGCAGAGTGGTTGCATGACCATTCGATCAAGGCCCAAGCGCCCGAGATGTGAGCTGATAGAAGGGGGGCATATATCTAGATAATGGAATACACAGGCCGGTCAGCGCGCGCGGTAGAGGTCGTCAGGCAGGCTTAGACCAGGCTCAGCGGTGTCGACGATCGTTCTTAGGAGAAAGAAAGAGACGGCCGAATGGGAGCGGATAAGCACGACATCGGATCGGCGTCCTCTATATATGCGCGTGTATGCGCATTCCGACGTCATACCAAGTAAACCGAAATGCAGCCACGAAAAAATAACCCATTCTATGCATCACGGACCCTTGCAAACCCGTGGAGACCCGTGGAG
>JAJOHG010000626.1:0-10690 GCA_021029095.1 Phellopilus nigrolimitatus
TCTCATCGGAAGTGCTGTGCATCTGGCCTTTTGATGCAATCGTGCCTGCTAAATTTACATTATTGTAGACAACTGGGTGTTGCTGCCCCCCTCCCCTTTTATCCACAGGTAACATATCGAGATCACGCCAATGGGTCAGTCTCCGAGCTCAACCCCGCCTCATGCGGCGCAGAGAAAGAATGCACCTAATGAGCATCCTACAGGTGAGCGGTCAACTAAGCTATATTGTCTATGTTACATCCTAAAGTTATGCCAAAATTGTAGAATCAAAATTCTCAAGCTATCCAACAAACTCGGTCCCTTCAAACACGGGTCCCCGAAACACGTTCTGCCCAGATGCGATCACCTCATACACGGTCTCTCCAAACGCGGTCTTCTCGTCGTGGCCGGCGTCTCTACTCATGTTTATTCTGCCACGCTACTCCACGACCAACCAGGGCTTATTAGAAGTATGTATAGTTTACTTGACGGGTTCTTGGTTATTGACGCAATGATGGGTCCACTTGGGTTTGTTTTTGTCAAGCACGCTCGCGGTCACATTCCTCTATGCTGTCGAATCTCTGGTGGCCAAAGACGCATAGGGGCCAACACGCGTCTCGACCCCTCGGAGCGATTTTGTGCAGTATGCGATTGTCCGTATACGTGTGGGCTTGAAATGGTGAATTCCAGTTTCGGCCGACATTGACTACCTAATTCTCAGCTTCAGTATGTCAAATAGCACCTCGGATACGCAGCTTGGCATAAAGCGCCCATTTACAGTCGCAGGAGGCTTACCGGGGAAGGTTTATAAATAGACCGGAGCTATGGTGCGAGCCTGTGGACTGCAGTTCACGCACACGGACAGGAAGCGCAAGGCAAGTATTTAGATATGCTCTTCAACTGAAAGAGCGTCTAATTTGATAGAATTTATACTTATAGCATGAAGAGGAAGTACATTATCATAACTCCCGCTTCTCTATGTTGAGTGAAGCAACTCGGCACGACGCCAATGTCGACTTATCGATATTCGAGCGGCCAGGGAATTTGAGCCGCGTCGACATCACTGTCTCCCCGCCTGAAGAAAGCCTTTACTACCGTATCTATCCCATGCGACAGATACTTTGCGACCGCCAATGCTCTGGAACAGGTACGGCTGAACACGTCCATGCTTGTAAAAACGGTTGATTAAAAGTGAGCGACGATACGACAGCACCAAAACATTGAACGGCGTGGGTTTACCCTGGATCAGCAAGAAGATGAGGGCGAACAACCAAGAGCAGGTCCGAGCCAAACGCTATTGTCTCAGCCTAGCCCTGCACTGTCCGTGCGGCCTTCCTTCCGCTCTTCTGAAGCACACCCAGACGAGTCTGGAACCGCAGCTCGCCTAGAAGACGAACTGCTTCCACCATATGAAGTCGTTGGCCCGGTTGTAGGTGATGACCTCAGTCCCTGCACGTCTAGCGCCCCCAAAAGAGGCAGGAGCGCACACGCGCTCCCCGCGTTTCCGTCGCATTCTATGCGCAAGCTGCCTGCGCCGCCTCCACCCAGGAAAGAGCAGAGTCCTGCTCGGCCCTCTTCCGGCACTGCGTCCACGGGAACGCGCTCGGGGCAGGCTAAGTCCGCGCGCCTCACAATCGAGTGCACACTCTGCCTGGAACAGGAGGATGATGTGAGCGCATTGTTGTGCGGCCATATTTTCGGGTCTAGGTACGAGTTCTTCATGCTTGACCGTCAGGATGCGAATTAACGGCGGGTGCTGTCTTCAGAGATGTATTATCAGCGCGCTACGCGATCGTCGATATCCGCTCTGCCGCAAAGCTTCGAGGTTGACAGACTTGCGAAAGATCTTTTTATGAGAAGTAACGAAAGTCTGTTCCTTCCCTTTTCCTTCGCATTGTCTTCGCATATTCCAGATACCCAAATCATTCCATCCATGATCTTTACAAGGAAAGTAAGAATCCACCATCATTATTCGTATTGAAACAATGTCCTGTTTTTAATGTAGTCTAGGGAATAAACACAAAAGACGTGCGATGGATATACAGATGTAATGCAAGACAACTCTGACATGCACAGTTCGTCGAGCGGCGTAGAAAGTACACGGAGTAGCATAGAACAGACCAAAAAGAAGGGAGGAAGAATTGACCATCTACATAATGCAGCAAACGTTGCGATCCTTTGGGCACATTTTATCGCATAGATCCCAAAAGCTGGAGGACGCAGCGATCGCGCTCGCTGTTGGGTCATCGGCCAGCCTGATAGGCCCACCGACACGGTTGATCTGGATCGTGTGCTCCAGGTCCGGCGCGTCCTCAGACGACGGCACCTCGTACCACCACCGCAAGTACTGGCCTTCGATCGACCACTTGCCAGACGATACTTGCACATCGATGTCAACAAGAGACGACGTGGGCAGAGTCGCCGACGACTGTAACGACGCTGGAGTCTCGGGTGCGTCATCTGCGGGGGAAGTCTCTGCCTCTTCGTTGCCTTGCGTATAGCCAGCGGCGCTCCTTGCGATGATGTCCTGTCTCGCAAAGTGGACCAGAGGAACGAAGATCTCCGTTGGAAGCTCTGCGTATGCGTCATCCTTAGCATCCGACAATTGCTGGGGAGTTGAAGAACCCGACGCCGAGTCTCGGATACAATTAACTGGTCTGTCTTCTGCTCGTACTTTCACGGTGAGCTTAAACTCCGCCTTCACAATGTCGAAAGCAATGTGCACAGGCAGACCGACCACAGCAGCCGGGAAAGGCCGAGAGAACGCACGAACCGCGCGCGCTCCGTCAGTCAAGAAATCGTAATGGTTCGCCCAGTGCGGGTGCGCTGCGAGTGTGCCGAGCGAGTGAAGGTTACTCTTGTCAAGGTCTTCGTCATCATATGACGGTGCAATTGATGCTCCACCCAGCGTTGTCAGAGACACCGCAGATGATGAGTGCGCTACCTCTTTGACACGCACGAAAGCTTGCGCGGACTTTTTCTTGATGAGCGCCGCCTCCGAGTCAGCGTTGCGCATGCGATAGCTATCGATGGCCGGAACGTTGCGGAGGTCATCGGTCGACCACAAACTAAGATCCTCCATATTCCACCCGTCGCCCCATTTATGTGAAGAGTCGGGGCAATAAGTCCAGATGGTGTAGTTCAAAGCATTTGGCCCGTCTGCGGCGTTCAAGCTAGCATCAAGGGCTCTTTGTTGACTCGAGTAGTCTCCTGCATGCTTGCCCCCGTCCGTCCAGCCGTACGATCGCTTATTATCCATATCGAAAGGTGTACCGATTTCGCCAATTATGGTAGGGTATGGTCCTAGAATCTCCGCGTCGCTCTTCAGCATTGTAAGCTGCTCCTGTAGCGATTGCCGAATGGCGCGCTCGCCGAACTTCGCAGCCATCCATGTCGACTTGTACTTCCCTCTCAACAAACCCAGAGCATCTGCGTTAAACCAGTTCCAATGGCGTGTAACAAGCGTGAGTCCGTCGTAGTAGTGACCGGAATAACAACAGCGCCCGCGCAAGTCGTCAGGTTCGTCAAGAGTAGGCGGTAGGGCAAACACAGGCGGCTCGATGAAGTGGATCCCTTCCGGATGTGCTTCGCGAATGCGTGCGGAGTATGCACGCCAATGTGGCCGCCAGTAGTCTGCCTCAAATACTACGGGGCGGTCCGGGTCGAAAGGCGGACAGTGAAAGTATGCGGGTTTTAAGACGTATCCGGTCTCGATATCCCATACCCCATGTAAAGCCCAAATGCAAGTGCCGAGTTTCCATCCTGGATCGCGCGTCCAGCCCCATCGCTCACTGAATCCATCCACTTCAGTATCTGGGTCTAACCACATTTTAATGCCTTTCGGGTCAATGGTGACCGTCCCATCGCGTTTAGGACCAAATTTACCGAAGGCCCAGTGCTCGACTGTCTGCTCTTGACCCATCCCGAGGCGCAATGACTGGGCAGGCGTCGGCCGCGAACCCTTTCGAAGCGTAGAGCCCTGCTCCTCGGGGACCGTGTTGAGGTTTTCATCTCCACAGAACCCTTCAGCGGGCTCGTTCATGCTATCCCACCCGATAACACATTCGTCCAGTAAGTCGCCAGCGTCACGGATGCGATCGGCTAATTCTCCGAAAGCCGCGATAAAATGTGATTGGAGGTAATCCTGAATGTTTTGTCCGTCTATAATGCATTTTGGAGCATAATCCTTTCCCGCAAAGAAGAGCGTGAAAACCGTCTGTGTAACTAAGCGACCATAATTCGTTGACCAGATCATTGCAGGTAGTGATTCTGGTTTAGGGTCATACGCAACTGGGTATTCGGAGTGTAAAATGGCACACTGGGTTGCCGTGAAGTTGAGCGGATTCATTCCGCAAGCAAGTAGCGTCCAATATGGTGCGCCCGAACCACCCGAAAACCGGGACCACTGAGAATTGTTCAGTATAAGGCATTTTTTCAGAAAAGTATTGTTCCCTGCTTACGACGTCCTGGTGGGGATCTATATAAACCTTGAAACCATACTCCTTGCATTTCCGGAGAACGCGAATAGTATAATCCATAAATGTATAATCGTATTTGCCACTGCGGCTGGTTGAGAGAAATAGTATGGAATAAATGGGAACGGTACTTACGGTCCCTCGTGTTCCAGCGCCTCCCAAGTTACGGGAAAGCGTAACATATTGAACCCCCACCCTTTTAACCTCGCAAGATGCACATCCGCCGAGCCATCTTCCAGATTCAGAGGCCTCCCCAGAAACGACGTGTCACCATTCTCGCCTGCGTCCCAAAGCGCATCGCGACAGTATGTCGGCTCATCGACGGGAGCCTTGGCCGAGCCAGAGAGGTTGACGCCTCTCAAGAGAAGGGTGCGCGCGTTGTTGTCAACAAAACTACTGTCGACGGTGTGAATGAAATGCGAGTTTGTTGGTTTGCCTGTCGCCGGCGACACAGACGGTATTCGAGGCATGGGGGGTGACAGAAGAGGCGTGGAGCCATCTCGTACGACTTGTCACTATGTACATATCCGAAACGGGGAAACCGGGGTAACTAAATTTATACACGTAGATTACCCTCGGCTTCCACGGCACTTCCCATTTCTAACTTGCTTGTATTCCTGTACGTACTTCGCTGGAATGGTAGTAATCTTATGCAGGACAACGTCGGAAAAGCGTGATGTTTGTACTTTTGATGATTCCGCAAGAGCTGGTTTTAAGCGTAAATACGCGCAATATGGACTTCTATATTTGTGGATCAACAATGCAGCATAGCTATACAGCCTTTGCATTATGCATGATACAGCATGTGCTTCTGTCCAATATCATTTCGACTGTCATCAGTGAAATGAAAGTTCCATCAAGGACAGCCTCGGCCTGATGCGCATGAGGAGCTCCAGTTATTTTCGGATCGCCGCCAATAGTCCATTTGCATAGCGCTAAAAATAAGTTAACGACTAACCGGAGTCCCTATTATCGTATAGCTGCAGAAATCTTATAAATCAACAGCGAATATAATGCTGTACGGGGAAAAACTGTCGGCTGTTTATCGCACGTTGTTGATGCTTCAGATCCCTCTCTTCTAGCTGGGGCAAAAGATATTACATATACTGTATATGGACAATCATCGCAAGTATATTCATAGTAGATAGCTGTGGACCTTCAGACACTTACAGGTTGGACCGGACGCTGGTATCTGCAAGCCGAGCCTGTCATTGTGGACAAAAAAATGACAGCACAGTCTGCGGAATACCATGCGCGCTTTGGCCTACCAGCCACCTGGGATCTTGTCCCTTCTTCGAAATTATACACACTTGCCCTCGTAGTAAAGGATGTAAGGACGCAGGCCTGAATCAATGGCGTCCCGCTGTTTCATCCAAGACCAGTAGCGATAGGACGCACGTGCGCTCTATAATCACTTTTGTCAAGGAGTTATTGGTATTCTTGCTTCAATACCACGATGAAGGTAGGTGTCGGTATGTCGGACTCTAACAAAAACTGAGGTCCTTACCGCCTAGAGGGAGGTGAGACTCTTATTTTTTGTAGCGTATATTCGCAACCGACAGAGCAGCTTCAAAGTAGTTACATTCTGCCTTGCACTTGGAGAAAAGGGTAAGTCATTTAAAATACAGAAATGATAGCATTTTCTCACTTTTATGTTTGTTTTAGGGTCCAAAAAGGGGACTTTTCAATTCCAACACAATGTTCAAAGTCGAGTCGTCGGTGGCAGTTTGGCAGCAAAATCTCCTGATTTCAGCGACTAACGAACAAACCCCTTGAAAGCTTACAGTTGAAACCGTCTTCAGGTTCGTTGCCGTGAGATAATTGGAATATCTCCTTGTTTTTTCGAGGATAGAAACACGTATGCTGCAGTGTGCACATTGCAGGAAGGGGATTTCCAACCAGCAAACCTCACTGTAATTACGTAAATTTTGATAGGAAGGCGTGTGAAACTACTTTTTCTGTCATGCCATGACAAGCTCAGCTCTCTTCCACCATGGCATTCTCATTGTCTACCGAGAAATGTCATCCTCATAGATTTTGCTCACAGCAAATTCTCTCATCATTCTCACATTGCTTTATTTTGCTACGAACTCGTGCGGGACGAAATTGTGAGTGTTCGGTTTGCACTTTGCGTATCTCAACGTTATGAATGCCCGATAATTAATTCTCAGACTTCTTCATCTGACAAGTCATTATACATTTAGCCTACAGACCTTGGAAAAGACGCCGCGCTTCGATGAAAGCTGTTACATGAATATCGGTGTTTTATATTGATGCGACTTCCCGGTATTGATGGAAAGTTCGCTCACTTTGCATCGATGGTTGCATTGCGCATGCGAAGTTTGTTTTTCCTTGTGCATAATCAGCATAACAAGGATGCCAGAACATAAAGCAGTTCAAAGGGAATAAGGGTGGCCCGCTTACTCCCCACCTCTGCATGAACGACAGTCTTAACTCTGGTAACGTACCGGAGGGAGGATATTCTGAAGCAATCCCTTCTTTATCTCATTTATCTCCTCCTTCCACAGGCCAAACAAAAGGTGTCGCTCCAAGCGATGCACCATCACATCCTATAAACCACATTCCTTTGGAAATCCTTACTGAAATTTTTCTTCATTTACCACGCAGCCTTGAAACAACCGAGGCGCCGCTTATCCTCACAGGTGTGTGCCGCAAATGGCGCGAAGCTGCACTTGCATGTCCCGAGCTCTGGGACACGATCAACCTCCCACTACCATGCAAAGGCATGACCACTCGAGAAACCAGACTCATTAAGATGTTCCTCCAAAGGTCAGGAGCCCGCCCGCTCAATGTTGACCTTGGGCTAGTGGTTAATGTTTATTTGCGGAGTGTTCCGAAAAGCCACTATCAGCTGGTAAACAAGGTCGTTAATAGTCTTGTCCCTCACGCGGGCCGGATCAAAGTTTTGAACCGTGTTATGCCCTCGCATTTCTTACACCAATTCTCACTTGGCAATCTTCGTCGCCTAGAAAAACTTCTGATTTGCAAAGACCAAGACCCTAGTCATATAGATCGCCCTGCTGGAGAAAGACTTCCTGACAGCCTTCGGAGTCTTAATCTGTACGAAACATCATTTAACATCACTCAGATGTTTCCCCTGCCGCCGCTGTCGCAATTGCACCTCCGGCGACCCCGTGGAAATGGAAAGCTGTCTGTGCCTCAGATTCTTAATGTACTATCAGAACTGCCTCGCCTCAGGTCTTGTACGCTTGAAATTAGTCGCTCTTCTGCAACGCATCCAGAAGAAACACTGAATTGTTTGACACCTATCATCTTGACTGACCTCGAAGAACTTCACATTACTTGGTCGAACGGCATCGACGTTGGTGCTTTCCTCAATGTTCTCGAGACGCCAAGTCTCGTCAGCATAGTCTTGCATTGTTATCTTCCAAGAAGCTGCCCATGGACAGAGATAATTAATTTTATCAAACGCTGCAAACCTCCTCTCAAGATCTTCTCCTTCAAGTTGGGGGGTCATGGAACTGTTCCTTTAAGCTTTTTGAACTGTCTCAAAGAATGTGGAAAATTGGAAGACCTGTCGCTCATCCGTTTCAACATTGACAGCACGTTTCTATCTGCGCTCACCTTCGAGCCCGGCAGAGAAAGACTGGTACCTGTTCTGAAGTATCTCGACTTGGAATGGTGTCGGTTTCCTGAGTTCACCTCTTTGCTGAAAATGCTTAAATCCCGCGGTTGCGAGTTGCTGGATCGCGACGGAAGACTAAAATATCACTTCAGGACGTGCCCTAACACCGCGGCTGGGTCTGATTCAGAGTTGTTGAATCACTGCAGAATAGAGAATCCAAAGATGCGTCTATATTGATCTTGTATTACAACAAGTGACAGCAAAGTGTATACATGAACGTAAGTACTACAAGTGTTTGTAGTAGTAGTTCCGTCAATAAACATTTGTACATTCAATACTTACATGTGTAGTTGCTCGATAGTACAAGAGGAGAGACCGGCCCTAAACACCATTGCGCCAACTTTTTTTGCGTCGGCACTGCTTTCCTCAACTTACTTCCTCCTACCTTGGACCCTTTACTCTTGGGCATCGTCCCTTTGCCGTTCTTGTCGTTTGAAGCATTAATTTGCTTCAATCCACCCGCGTCAGCTCCGTCAGCGCCCAACATGTCCTCGCCGATGTCTCAACAATACTCATGTACGGTCGACTTGATGATCTTATGGTCTAGCTGAGACTTACGCTTGTGCTGCTAGATCGGTCGCAGAAGACCCTTGGACTTGTAGGCGGGTCGCCTGATTACGAGTCTGTCAAGGGTTTTGAGGCGCCGACGACCACCTCGCGCATGTACAACTACAGTCCAGATGGCCGTCTATATGCCTACGTTCTCCCCGAATGGTATGTCGTGATTTTTCTTTTCTTTTATCGTTGTCGTGCTCTGTCCGCTGATATACATGTATTCTCTGTTGAGAAGCGTTCGAATCCATTATGCGGAGAGTGCTGAATTGTTGCGAGAGTTACCTCTGCGGAACATCGTGGAGATCGGTTTTTCGCCGAGGGGCACGTACATCTCGACATGGGAGCGCCTAGGTGTGTGCATTCGCATACCATCTTCGATTTCTAAACATGGTATCTACAGTCAAATTGGAGGACAACGCCCAGCACAAAAATCTGCGCATATTCTCGGTCTCGAGCGGCGAAGAGCTCACGTCATTCACGCAGAAAGCTCAGGGCGGTTGGGAACTGCAGTTCACGATCTCAGAATCGCATGCTGTTCGCCTCGTCGGCCAGGAAATACAAGTGTTCCAACCCGCAGACTGGTCGAAGGGCGTGGTCGACAAGCTCAAAGTCGAGGGTGTGACAACTATCTCCTTAAGTCCGGGCCTCAACCCCTCTTTGGCTGTATTTGTAGCCGAAAAGAATGGGCAACCCGCCAATATCAGGATTTATAGTCTACTGTCCTTGGCCAGTCCGCCGGCGTGTCAAAAGTCGACCTTCCGGGCGGAGCACGCGCAGTTTAAGTGGAACACGATTGGCACACAGGTCCTTGCGCTCATTCGGACAGACGTCGACGCGACCAACAAGAGTTACTACGGCGAGACGCGGCTGTACCTGCTCAGTTCATCAGGAAACTTTGATTGTCAGGTCGCGGCGCCCAAGGAGGGGCCCATCCACGACTTTGCGTGGAGTCCGAATTCGAAGGAGTTCGGCGTCGTCTGCGGTTGTACGTGCCTTCATTCGCCCATCCCGTACTATCGGTTCTGATGTCTTCTGCCTAGTTACGCCGATGAAGACAGTGATTTTTGATAGTCACGTTCGCATCCTGCACGATTTCGGGACTGCGCCGCACAACTTCATATCTTTCAACCCGCAGGGGCGCCTGATTGCGCTTGCAGGGTTCGGTAATATGTCCGGCAAGCTCACTATCTACGACAGGCGTTCGCTTGAAAAGATTGCGACTATCGACGCGCCGAACACGACTTTCTGCGAATGGTCACCGGATGGCCGCTTCATCTTCACCGCAACGTTGTCGCCGCGTTTGCGCGTAGACAATGGCATCAAGGTTTGGCACTGCTCCGGCCCACTTGTGCACGTTCAGCTTGTAGAAGAGCTTTACCAGGCCTCGTGGCGGCCCATCCCCGTGGACGTAGTCGGGCCCTTCCCACAGGCCATCCCGCCTCCGCCCGCGCCAAACCCGAGCGTCGCTCTTTTCAATGCGGGTGCGAAGCCTACTCCTTCGAAGCCCGTCGGAGCATACCGCCCACCCGGTGCGCGGGGATCAGACCCGTCAAAAGTGTACAACCGTGGAGACAGCGAGCCGCCCAGCGGTGCGAACACGCCGACGCGGCCGTATAACCGAAGTCCTGCCCCAGGCGTGAACGGCAACCACTCGAACGGTTATGGGGGGGCAGGCCGCGGGCGCGGGCGTTACGTTCCTGGTGCGGCGCCCACTTCGCCAAGTCCTGGGCGCGACGAAAAGAAGACAATAAAAAAGAAGGGCAAGGGCAAAAAGCCAGAGGGAGCCCCGAGCGGGGTAGCAACGCCTATTGTTGGCGACGAGGGCGCCAAGCCGCTCACGCAAATTAATATCGTGGAGCTCCAGGCTGCTCCAGCAGCCGGAGACGCCGAGACTGTTCCGCTCACTCCCGGTGTGGACCCCGCCCTCGATCCCGTCTCGAAAAAGATACGAATCTCAAAAAGAAGGTTTGTTGTCTTTATGTACATTTCTCTAAGTAACGCTGAGTCCCTCTCA
>JAJOHG010000627.1:0-10643 GCA_021029095.1 Phellopilus nigrolimitatus
GCGGTGTCTTCGCGCCGGGCACCGTCCCCGAGCGGGGCTCTCCCGTGGACGGCGGTGTCGGCTCGTGCTCTTGTATCTGCGGGGGCGGCGGGTCCGCCGCGGAGCCAGTTTGGCCCGACGACGACTGTTCGTCCTCCGTCGACATGGCGAGAGTCGGAGCACTTTTTTCTTTTGGTTTGTTGGGTTGGAGGCGTTCGTTGTTGTGTTGTTTGTTGTTTTAGAGGGTCGGAGGGGTCGGAAGGGTAGAAATGGGAGGAAACGGGTCGATGCTAATATACGACCACACGTCTGTGTATGCAGCGAGCACAAAGGGCGTGTCCGATGCAGCTGCAGCTGTGGGCCGAAGAATGAATTTGGGGGAGGGGGGGGAGAGAAGTCGAACAACAGTCGGACGCGGAAACCCGGCTTGTATGTTCAGGAACCTTAAGTCTGTGGAGAGAGTGCGAAAAATGCGGGGACGAGAAGGCCAAGGAAGGCAGGAAGGGCAGGAAGGCAGGAAGGGCAGGAGGAAGACAGGAAGAGGAAGAAGCAGGATAGCTTAGGATGGGAGGCAGGCCCGGTGGTGCTGGTGCTGGCGATGGCAAGGCTCGTCGGGCACAATGAGACATCGTCGCGCGTTCGGCGGGCGAGTGTGGGACTGGACAGAGGGACAGGCCTGCGCGCGCGGGGTGGATCGGGGGCTGGAGCGAGCGAGGTCCCTCACGAGTCAGCGCCTGGGTCTCCCCGAGTCTGACAAAAGAAACAACAACACAAAAGTGGACTCCGAAAACACGCAAACAGGGCGGAGCTCGGATATGCACTCGCTACGCGCCACCCCGCGGCGCACCCGGCCCGCCACCGACAATCAGCCGTCCGATATGGGCCATCTGCTGGATCTGCTGATCAGCGCGCAGCCCTTATCCGGCAACAGCGTGCTGCCGAGCCGATAACATATCCGCTTACGGGCATTCCGCTACTGGCTCGCGGTGGCTGACGTCCCAACCAATGTGTATAGTTCCTGTGGAGTACTCGCTCGGCATGATGCCATCCCACTTGCCCCTCCAGGTACATGTACCCCCCCAGGCTCCAACCCTCCAATCCCATTCTCCATAGAAACGCCGTATTTATCACTGTGCTGCGGGTTTTGTACACTTGGAGAAAGTGTACGTACGTACATGTACCTGGGCAGCCTTCATTCACGACCTCCTCCTTATCCAGTCATCACCCGCAAGTCATAACCACCGCCCCGTCGGAGTATCTGAAGGCATTCATAATCATGTATGATGTATGTATATGTATATGTATATTGCCAAAAAGAAAAAAGTTGTGTTTGTCTGTGTAGCTTCAAGCATGTGTGCTATACGTTATACTGCGTACTTAGATTCTTTAATAGAGTGCATGCGCAACAAATACACAAAGTGCCAAATATTAGTGAGAGAGAGAAAATGAAAGAAGAAAAAAAAAAACAAGAACAAGAAGAAAGAAAGAGACGGAGGAGACAGAGGACAGAGAGGAGGCGGATAGAACGCGGGGGCGTGTGAAAAGCGTGAATCTGCGGTAGGCGGGTGGGGTGGGGTGGGTGTGCTGGGCGTGCGTGAAGAGAGGAGAGGAAGGAGGTAAAATGGTAAAATGGTATGCAATCAATCGGAGACGCGAAGAGAAGAAGAAGGGGGCGCAATAACAGAGGCGGGAAGGCGTACACGTAGATATAAATCCATAGGACCGGCGCGCGCCGGTCGCATGCATAAATTGATACAACGGGAAAAAAAAAAAACAAAGACAAAAACAGAACAGTCACAAACGCGAGACGAGAGGGGGGGGAAATCAAAACAGGGAACGCGCGCCCACGCGCCCACGCGTGGACACCAAAGATCATGCCAGAGCAAGAGCGGCCCTATCAGGCCAATCCAAGCGATGCTGCCGGTACGGTAAGGTCGACGCCGGGCGGCGCCGCTGCTGATATTCGTGCTGCGCTGATGTCGACGCCAAGGCATCGCCGAAGGGCAGAGGGGTCACCGGAGCAGCACCTCCGCAATCGCAGCGCGGTGCTTTCGTCTGTACTTCGTCGCCTTCTCCCCCGCTAGCTTGTTGATCGCATTCAGCAAATCACCGCGCCTCAGTGGTTCTGTAAAATTGTCCGCAGCAGTTAGCAAAAATCCAAAGCGATAAGCTCATAAATGCTCCCGAAGACGAAAGAAAAAAGATCGGATACGCAGAAGCAGAAGTAAAGAGAAGAAGCAACGCACTCGTAATATGGTCGTCCTGCATGGAGGCAATAATCATTTCCATGAGAAATTGTTTAACGATTAAACTTTACTTCGATAGATAAGAAAAAAACAACGCACCATGCCCGCCTGCAAACACCGTTCCCGGTCACCGATCACTGCAAAAAATCGCATCAGTACACAAAAAAGTACAAAAAGACGGCGCCAAAAACGTACTGGCATGCGCGGTGAGCGCGATAATGGGCGTCCGGTCGAGCCCCTCATGCAGCTCGAACGCCCGGATCAGCTCCGTCGCCTCCATACCACCCATAAACGGCATCGATACGTCCATCTATCCGCAAAGAAGTATTTTTATCAGATCCGCGGCGCACAGGAACATCCACTACTGGGTGGCACACTCACGAGTACAATGTCGAATGGCCGCCCCTGCGCAACGCGCAGCTTGAAAGAGTCCACAGCGAGGCTTCCGTTCTCCGCGATCTCGACAGTGTGTCCGTACTTCTCGAGAATCTTCACCGCCAGCTTCTGGTTCACGAGGTTGTCCTCCGCGAGAAGGATGTCGAACGTCACGTCGTTCGGAGCCGCAACCGGCGAAACCGTGTTGCTCTCCAGCGCGCTGATCAGAGCCGAGGACAGGTCCTGCGCGGTCGCCGGCGTCGTCACTTGCGACGAGATGCTATTGTCTAGGCACCATTTCACTGTGTATTCGTAAATAAAAGTAACGACGTAGCAAAGGTGGCGACGCACAATTCAACCTGTGTATCGACTGTAAGAGGGGAGGCAAACGGCATTTTTAAACATGAGCACGCACGCATGAGGATGAGCACGCACCGGCGCGAGCAGGACGATCGGAATATATCGCAAGTGCTCGTACTCTCGGATTTGCTCCGTCTGTCCACAGAAAAAAAGCGCATCAATACCCGAACAATCTCCAAACATAGGCATAAGAAAGAAAAAAAGAACAAAAGACGCACCACATTGAGCGAGTCGACGAGGATGGTGTCGATGTGCGGACAGCGCTCCTTGTCCGCAACCTGCATGATGTCCTTGACGGTGAACGGCTTGAGCCCGAGCTCGATGATGCGGTCTACGACGGCCGTGCGGTCCTCGAGCGTGTCCACGAACAGAATCGTCCGCTTCGAGAACGGCTGCATCTTCGCGAGCACACTCTCGATCGACGATTGCGAGATCTGGCTCGTGATCGTGAAGAAGAACTTGCTGCCCTTCCCGAGCTCGCTCTCGACCCACATGTTGCCACACATCAGTGATACGAGCCGCTTCGAAATCGACAGCCCGAGACCCGTCCCACCGTATTCCTAGAATATAATAAAATAAAAAATCACAAACGTCAATAAGTCAGAGCCAGCGAGAAGAAAGCCAGGGTGCAAACTGACCCTGGTCGTCGACCCGTCTGCTTGGCAGAACGTGTCGAAGATCAGGTTGAGCTTATCCTTCGCGATGCCGATGCCCGTGTCCCCTACGCAAAACTCGAGCTTCACCGTCGAGTCCTCGATCGAGACGAGGCGGCACGCGAGCGCAACATGGCCCTTGCGCGTGACCTTGCTCGGCGTGAACTTGATCGCGTTCCCGACGAGGTTCGTGATCACCTGGCGCAGGCGCAGCGAGTCGCCGATGAGCTGGTCTGGGATGTCCGGGTCGACATCGTACGTCAGATCGAGGTTGTTCTGCGACGCGCGCACGACGAGCGTCTTGAGGATGCCGAACACAGTGTGGCGCAACGAGTACGAGACCTGCTCCATCGTCATTCTCCCAGCCTCAACTGTGCCGGACCAACGTCAGAGTGCGTCAACACGGTTTCTTTTTTTAGGTAGGAGAAAACTCACTCTTCGAGATATCCAATATGTCGTCGATAATGAGCAGAAGCGACCTGGCCAGACTATGCACCAGCAGCAAGCTCTCGCGCTGACTCCTGTTGAGGTCGCTATCCAGCGTAAGCTCCGTCATACCAATGATGCCGTTCATCGGTGTGCGGATCTCATGGGACATGTTCGCGAGGAACTCGGACTTGCTCCTGTTCGCAAGCTCGGCCGCCTCACGCGCGGCAGTGTTCTTCTGGATCGACTCGCGCAAGTTGTACACCATCTGGTTGATCTGCGTCTTGAGCGAGTCCATCTCGCCCGATGCTTCGACGGTGATAAAGCGCGTGAAGTCGCCGTCCATTGCCGCTGCGCTGATCTGCGCGAAGCCGCGCACCTGCGTCGTCAAATTGCCAGCCATCGTGTTTACGGCCATGCTATTTTTGTCGTCCGTATAGTTAGTAAGTTCGCGAATCGCGACGATCAGGAGACGATCCCGGCACCATCAACGGCGCATCAAATCCGCGGACAATGCGCGCAAACAAGTTGATGTAAAAGCCGGAATCCCAAAAGCGGAAAAAAAAAAAGAAAAAAAGAAGAAAAAAAGCAAAGATGTGAGTTGCTGTGCACCTAACCGCCACCGAAAAAAAAAAGGCGACGAACGTGATCTCCTGCCAGGTGCCTTGCACGTTCCCGACTTCCGCTTGTACGCCCAGCTTGCCCTCGGTACCGACCTCCCGAGCGACCTTCGTAACCTCCGCCGCGAACAGCGCGAGCTGGTCAATCATGCCGTTGATCGTGTTCACGAGGTCGAGTATCTCGCCCTGCACGCTCACGCCCGTGATTTTCTGCTGCAAGTCGCCCTGGGCGACGGCTGTCGTTGCGACCGCGATCGTGCGCACTTGCAGGGTCAACTAAATAGATAAAAAGATCAAGCCATCGCGGTTGAGTTTTAGATGAGGGGAATTTGTTTTTTTTTAAAGGAGAGAGGATGGGAACGTACGTTAGCTGCCATCGCATTCACGTTATCCGTGAGGTCCTTCCACGTGCCGCCGACGTTCGTGACCCGCGCCTGTCCGCCCAACCGACCTTCAGTGCCGACCTCGCGCGCAAGGCGCGTGACTTCATCCGCGAAGACGCGCAGCGACTCCGTCATGCCGTTCACTGTCTCCTTCAGGTCCAGGATCTCGCCGCGCACGTCGACGGTGATCTTCTTCGTGAGGTCGCCGCCCGCGACGGCCTTCGTGACCTCCGTGATCGAGCGCACCTGGTCGGTGAGGTTCATCGCCATCAAGTTCACGTTATCTGTCAGGATCTGTTTCAAAGAGAACAACATCCAGTTAGCGAACAAAGTCCAGCGCATAGTATTCCATGAGCCTTTTGTACCTTCCACATGCCCTGCACGTCTGCTACGACGGCCTGGCCTCCAAGCTTCCCGTCGGTGCCGACTTCGATTGACATTCGGATGACCTCATTCGCAAGTGTCGAAAGTTGGACAACCATCATGTTGACAGTCTCCTTCAAATCCAGCATCTCGCCCTGCACGTCGACATCGACAAACTTCGACAAGTTCCCGTGCGCGACGGCCTTCGTCACCTCCGAAATCGAGCGCACCTGGTTTGTGAGGTTGCTGGCCATTTTCTGCGCGTATTCATCAGTAAGCATTTAACGTCTTCTCATGCGCTTTGGCGGTTGATTGGATTGAAATGAAGTTTAATACGCACGTTCACGTTCCTTGTCAAGTCTGCCCACGTCCCCTGCACGCCCTCGACGCGCGCCTGGCCACCGAGGATGCCCTGGGTGCCGACTTCAAGAGCGACACGCGTGACCTCGCTCGCGAACGTGCTAAGCTGGTCCACCATGGAATTCACCGTCTCCTTCAGCGTCGCCATCTCGCCCTCGACCTGGATCTCGACCTTCTGTGTCAAATCGCCCTTCGCGACACCGGTCGTCACCACCGCGATCGACCGCACCTGATTCGTCAAGTTGGAGCACATGCGATTAACCTGCCATTTTTTATTTTCAATAATCGATCGCAGTGTTATCAGTTTGTGAAAAGAAAGAACCGGGAGAAGCGAAAGTGGACGCACATTAACTGTAAGCTGTAACCATACGCCTTCCACATCCGGTACTACCGCCTGTCCTCCGAGTTTACCCTGGCTGCCGACCTCCAACGTTACCCTCGTCACCTCCGCCGCAAGCGCCCTGAGCCGTATAACCATGCCGTTGACCGTGTTTTTCAAATCGAGTATCTCCCCGCGCGCATCAACCTCGATCTGCTTTGAAAGATCGCCGAGCGCGACGGCCTTGGTGACCTGGGCGATAGAGCGTACCTGCGACGTAAGATTTGCGGCAAGATTGTTCACGACTGCGGTGAGCTCCCGCCATGTGCCCTCGACATCTAACACGAGCGCCTGACCACCGAGTTTACTGCACGTATGCGCGGCGATAGGGTTGTGAGTAAGTACAGCTTTATTACGTAGGAAAGAGAGATAGAAAGAGGACGCACCCTTCCGTTCCTACTTCCTGACTGACTCTAGTGACCTCTATGGCAAACTGTCCGAGCTTATCCACCTACGAGCAGATTTAATGTATTTGGAATAAAGTAATTATATGACGAGCTCACCATAGTATTGATGACATTCTTGAGCTGGACCATGACGACACCCTGTACAGGCACAGTGATCTTCTGCGAAAGATCACCGCGAGCGACCGCCTGACAGACCCGCGAGACATCCTGCACTTGTGTCTTTAGCAATTTGAGTTCCTCCACAGCGCTTAACCCGCTCTCAAAGGCGGCAGTAGCAAGCGGCCCAGGCGGCACGACAAGCGGACTGCCCTCGCGCGAGTCTGGTAAGAATTGAGAGAGTGGGAAGCCGTCTGACACTGCGCGACCGCACGTTGGGCAGAGGACATGCTCGGCAGTTGACGTTACGGGCACGCTGCACGACGACGTCGAGTCCGACTCGCGGTCGAAGAACTTCTCCGGCTCGAGCGAGGTCTTGAGCCCCTCGAGCGAGATCGTCATCTTTGCCCGTGCAGCTTTGCCAGCGGACTTGCTCGCGGGCTTGGACGTCGCGCTCGTTGTGGCCTGCGATGGCGGGTACGACTGCGATGGCTGGGAGGGCCCGCTCTCGGCATCGCACATGTCGAAGTCGGTGGAAGTCGAGTCGGGGGAGGACTGGCGGAGGGCGCCGCTCTTGCTGCTGCTGCTGCTCTGGGTGGAGACGGAGACGCTATCGACGGCGGTGGTGACGGAGGTCATGCGGTTGATGATCGGGTGGGGGCCATTGGGCGTGACGCTCGCGGCTTCGTCGGTGTCGATCTCGAGGCTGCGCCGCTTCTTGCTGGAGCCCGCAGCGCGATGCCAGACGTGCCTGTTGAGCCTGATGGCCTCCTCGGCGGAATACATGCGGCGGGCCATGACGGCGAGGGAGTGGAGGATGGTGTCCTTGTACCAGTCCCTGGGCCCATCGTAGCGGGGGACGGGTGTCGTGACGGGCTGTATTTCATAGACGGAAAGGAGGGCGATGAGATGGGAGAGGAAAGCGTCGAACTCTGGGACCTGGACGGCGTCGGTGGACATCGTCGACGGAGCGCTAAGGGAGCGGGAAAGGACTGTTAGGACTGTTAGGAGGAAAACGGCGACGGCGGCGACGACTTGCTCACGACACACCCTGTGTGAACTTTCGGCTCGCTCCGGCTCGGCTTCTTTCTGTTCAGAACAATCCCATCCCGACGGCATTCGGCCCGGCACGCGCGAAGGCAACCCTCTCTTCATTCCATTGTCAGCCACACTCATTCTCTGAACGTACCGCCCGGCTTCAGGTCTGGAAACGCCAGGTCCCGGCCGGTCTTTCGGATAAGCGTTCGCAAGGCTATGCGTGCCTTAGATAAGCCCAGGACAACTTGCGTAAAATATCTTTATGTTTTCCCTTCAACCGTACTTGGAATCTACCGTCGAATAAGTATGCAGCGAGTGCATATGTAGAAAGAGGCCACGCAAGCGTTTGTGGCCCCATGACTCCGGATCCTTTGTCCATCAACGCAATCACAGCACCCGCCCTCGCTGTGCCTACAAGCCGTTCTTTCGCGCCGTAATTGTGCCATTTGGCAGCCCAGACGCCTTTGTGAAGCAGGAGCGTGCCCGCAACGTGTCTGTCCGCCCATTCAGTCGCGCTCTTCTATCTTCCCGCTCGCGAGGAGCTTCACTCCCGGAAAGCATTTTGCATTCGACGTCCGCATTCCGCAGGCGCGCCCTATAGCAGTCAACCATCCTTTCTCTTCTCCCGTTAATAATCACCGTGAATCACCATAGCCACCTATAGCTTATCTGTCCAGCATACGCGCCGTGTTTCCGGTCTGCAGTTAATTCCGTGAACCATCGAGCCTCATCTATCGTATCGCCCATAGTCAAATAAATACGTCCTCTACAATCGCACGCGAGCTCTCGTATAGCACACAACTGCAGGGGAATCCCCGCTTGTGAGGCTCAGGCATCACTCACATCAACCACAAGCAAAGTCTAGTTCGGGCCAGCTCAGTGCTGGACGCGTCTTACCCGGATAACCCCGCAAGCTATGCAAACTCTATTACAGCCCAAAAGGAGAATGTATATGGAAGACAACCAAACGCCCTCTGGGCATCGCAATGTACATACATGTACGGCACGGTAACGCGCTTGCCCACTCGCCCGGTCCGGAGCCCATCAATATGGAAGCTCACCCACCACAAAATCATCACAAAGCGCCATAGGCCACGCCTGCCTATTCAGGTCTCAAAATACCTTCCGCTGCAGAATCGCGCTCCTCATGCCCTACATACATACACTGCTGGACGCGCCGCGAGCACTCCCTCTTTAATGTACAGCGCGCGCTCCAAGGCCTGGGCGGCTCAAAAAGCCTGTCCTGTCCAGAACGTTGCAGAAGAAGAAAGGGTGCCCTAGATTCAGATGATAGGCAGATGGATGGCCCGGGGATACATTGATAAAAAGCGACTTACTGTAGTATGAGTATGAATTTCACAGTTTCTGGGATCCGTGGTACTGCAGCCGCCGGATCTACCGTCGACTTCAGTGAGCCTTTTTGCAGTGGTCCTTTTGTGCATATACGCACTTCGCACCAACGCGACATCCCTTTTGCACAACGCACAACGTGCCCGAGTGCTGCAGTCTCGAGCTATTCTTACTGCTCGCTTCATATCCACAGTTTCGTTTCGTGTTTAATTTCGTTCTAAAAAAAAAGCTGTTATCAAGTTCCACCTATGTATCATCTCAGTATTTTCTCTTGTACGTGTATTTGCAAGAGAGTAGAGCATCCAAGGCGACCAGCAGCATCGAAAGCGCTCCTCACAACGCTCTATTGAAAGCCAAGGATTTTCTACATCAGTGACAATTTTGTGGCTGCATGTTCAGAATAATTAATATGAACTCATTCAAGGCTCTGAAGGATCTGACCGCTATTAGACTCGCAATCGGGCCCTTCCTTCCTTTCAAACAGAACATCGATAAAAAGTACTATTTCTAGAGAGTACCCACGCGTCGAGATCACAGCAATCTTTCTGCTCTGCACGGTGCAGATCCCCACAAACCGCAAACTCCGGCGCGTGCGTGAGTCGCGATCGCCTTCTCCTTTCACTACCAAAATCCCAATCAGCCGTACGAAAAAACAGCAAAAAAACGCACACATATGTAGTATATACACCACTATTTGTATTGCAGTGCTACCAGTACCGATATCGGCACGATACACCGATATATCGCAAGAAATTCATAAAGACAAAAAGGCCAGACCAGGTCGCCCAACAAAACTCGGCAGTGCCGAAAGAAAGAACTGGAGACCTAAAATCGAAAACAATCGAGAGTAGAACAAACAAAGGTGTCAGGACGGCTGACAGCCCATAGTTGTGGATGACGCGGAACGGAGCGGAATAGGAGGCGGACTGACTGGGGCAGGGAATAGAAAGGACGAGAAGAGAAAATCATAAAGGAAGAATAGAAATGAGGGTATAACAAGAACGAGCCTGCCAGAGACGCAAATAATGTACATGGTAAGCGTGCTCAGGGCGAATGGGTAGACAAACGATCCATGTAGCATTGATAGGTGGCCAACACAATAACAAGCGAGAATGTGGCCAAACGCGAGTAGAGCTGAATTGTTGCCTAGACCTGTTGCTCGAAGCAATTGTGTAAGGGGATGCGAATTAACAGAAAGTAATCATTCGATAAAAGCACAAGAGGAGAAAGCAAAAAATAGACAAGAGATTATCCAGACCAGAAACAGTTGAGCAGGCCCCTCCTACATCTCAATGGAGGTCTGTCAACCTATAAATAACCAGAACATGCTCGGCGAATACCAGAGGGGGAGGGAAGGAATGGAAGGGGCCTCGCGAAATCAAATATTTTGATCAGGAAGCACCGAAGTATGCATCCTCATCATTGTAGTGCATGTCTGTGCTGGGATGCGCCATGCTCTTCCTAAAAGGGTTGTTTGAACCCTCAGACCCAGTGGGAGTGGTTGCGACTGCCGCGGAGTCCATGCTTCCTCCAGTTGGTGAGTAAAGCGTCCTCATCGTATTGGAACTCGCACTGGGCATCATACCCGTCGAGGCGACCGGCATCGGG
>JAJOHG010000628.1:0-10574 GCA_021029095.1 Phellopilus nigrolimitatus
GAGTATTTTATTAAATAAAAGATCATGGCCAATACCTCGACGCGCGGTAGTGCGGTATGCCTTTGAGAGCCAGTACATTTTCAAGTTTGGCAGAGGCAGGTGAAGCTTCGTACCTTTGACATTGCATGTTATAGGTATTGAAACTCCAGAAGAGTTCAGAAGTAATACAGTACCTGTAGAAAATAACGGGAGGGCTGTTCTTCAAAGTGGACATGATTGTCAAATAACAACGTGGTGTTGCCTTCCGGGGTATGTGGTTGACTGCAAAACAGTCTACATGAGCTCTTGGCAGACGCAAGGATCTGTGCCTAAGTAAGTTTGCCATACTGTCGAATGTTAGGAAAACTACGTTTCGAAGTGTGATAGGCAATAGAGAAGCTCGGCTCAGCGCGTGTGATCGACGGGCGCGTGTTTGAGGTGCTTACCCAAAGTCACGTGGTGTGATATGATGTAAGACGGCTGCACGGCAGATTATATTTCGGTTTGTTTTGGACCCTACAAGTTTTCTGTCTTCTCCGTCCACGTCCGCGTTCCCCAGACGTGTCAAGATGAACAGAACGACGCTCACCGTCACAGGCCTCACCATCATTGGTGGGCTCGTTGCCTATGCTGCCTACTTCGACTACAAGCGCCGAAATGATGTTGCCTTCCGCAAAAAAATCCGTTAGTTTCAGCCATTACTTCCCTAATCTGCATATTTTTGACTCCCACATAGGTTCGCAGAAGAAGAAAGTGGAGCAGCATGCCGCCGAGGTAAAAGAGAAACAGGCTGCTCAGGCGGGTGCCGCGCTCGACATTCCTCGCGAGATACTGCTCGCTATCTACGAAAAGTCGAAAGAGGAGCCTGTACCTACGAATCCGGAGGAGAGGCATCAGTTCTTTGTGGGCGTGGTCGCGACCGCAGAGAGGCTCGCTGCTGAGGGTGCGTCATGGACTGGTGCTCTTGTGCTTCCCATTTTGCTGAATTGCCAATAGGTCCGCACAACTACCTGGAGGCCGCCGTGTACTTCTACCAGGCACTCCGTGTCTATCCTTCTCCGATGGAACTCATTGTCATTTACCAAAAAACTGTTCCAGAGCCTGTCCTTATGGTCTGTAAAAAGCTTCTTGCTCCTTTTATAACTTCTTAGCGTTTCATTTTCCAGATCGTCATGGAGCTATACAACATCGATGTGAGTATGTCTTCGCAACTGGGTGGGAGCGGTATGAAGTTCTCGATGAACCTCGATGAGGATGAGATGAGTCCAATATCGAAGGGACCTCCTTCCGAGGCATCATCGCAGGAATGGGACAAGGTTACAGATCCGGGCAGTGCTGCTCCTGCGGCTTGAGGGACAGCAGTTGGCACATGGGCCTATAGCACATATTGTCGTACGCTTCACACTCTACGCTCCATTCTCCCATTGCGCACGCCGAACTCGTACACGGATAAGGTCTAATATAAATATCTTGCATATTCTTTTTCTGGTTCTTCAGGTCCTTGGTCGAATTCATGGTATGTTCTTTGAGCCCGGTCAATTTGCCACATGGTCCTGAGGTCCATTAGGTTATTATGATAGCTTCCCACCGAAGTCCATGAACGTGTCTGTTAAACCACAAGATCCCAAGGAAAGCAAAGGCGGTCAGACTCGTACTCATTCGCTTGTGGCTGGCAAGAGCTTTAAAGCCGGAGAAGTCATTTACAAGGTCAGTGTCGGTATGTTGGAGAGGTTCGCTTACTAAATATTTTGCTCTGCCAGGAAACTCCTATCGTGGCCGTACTGGACGTGGACGTCCAGGCTCGCGGGACTCATTGCTCACAATGTCTTCGTCTCGTTGACAAGGACATGGACATGTTTGTTGCTCCTGATTCAGATCGTCTCAAATCTGTTTATTGCTCGAAAGAGTGCCAGAACAGAAGCAACGTTCAGTCTCAGGACTTGCTGTTTAATGAGAAGAGCCCTTTACCCACCGAGTTCGCTATCGATATCCCGTTGTCCACGAAGGAAGCTCGTCCCAAGGCGCAGGATGCCTTCGCTAACTATTGGCGCTCGTCAGGTAGCTCGGGTCTGTTATTGGTTGCGCGTTTTGTCTCCATGCAGATCATTGCGGAGCTCGCGAAGGCGCTTCCGCAAGCGGCAGGCATGAAGGCACAATTACCCGAGATGTGCATCGGCGGCGAGTATTCTGTGTATGATCACATAGAGCGCTTGCGCTTTGTGGATGTGTCTCTTCCAGACGATGAACACAAGACATTAAAGGATCTGTTACTGGCAACATTGCCATTCTTAGAAGACGCTCATTCAGACGAACGGCATGCCGTGTTCAGGGGAAAGATGGCATACAATGCTATCGGTGTTTGTTTAGCCGAGGGTAGAGATGACGAGGTAATCTTGGTTCCTAGTTTTGAAGCGCATTTCTTAAGTTCTTAATCAGTCTACTTTGACGGAAACTTCTGACCGAACCCGCACTCCGTGCGGTACTGCAAAACAAATTGGCAGTGGCTTGTACTTCGTTTCATCTTATGTGTGTCAACCGTACTATTTGGGCTTCTGGGAGATGATCATACTGAAAATTCATTCCTAGCTCGGCCACTCATGTAGCCCTTCTGCCCGCCCGTCGTTTAGTTCGGGTACATCGGAGCTACACCTTGTCGCGACTCGTGACATCACGGAAGGCGAAGAGCTAACTATGGCGTACGTTGACGTTGAGCAACACGCTGACGAGACGCCTATGCAAGCACGTGTGCGTCGTCGTGCTGAACTATCGCGCGGCTGGAAGTTTTCCTGCACCTGTGCGAAATGCGAAGGGGAGAAGACCACACTGAATATGGAAGGCAGCGACGAGACAGAGATACCTTCGGCTGATGGATCGAAGGTTGAAGGGCGTCAGGACGTTCCATAAAATCTCCATGGCTGCTTGTTGATCGACAATGCTTTCACCTCGTTCTTTCAAGAGACAGCTGTCGCCTTTTCAAGGTTTTTCTTTTTATTTAACATAGAACAATATCGTCTTCCACACCAGACCTTTCTAGGAGTCTAGATAATACACTTGGATATGTCTAATATGCTACAATGCCACAACCCCCACTTTTGTATCGAATTGGCTAACGCGCTACCCGTGACGCGTCGATCAATAAGTATTACTCCCACGCGGTCGCAGCGCGTTCCCTGCCTGATGATGGATGTTCAAAATCAAAGCGCAGTACCTCCATTGTTGCAGACGTGGCACCTACATCCTCGCTTGTTGACAACTCCAGACTTGAGCTCTAAGGCTTGTCGCTGCGAATATTAGAACCCCAAATAATCTAAATCCAACGCACTAAGTACCAGCATGCGAGGTCAAACTGGTCTCGAAGACGCCTTCATTAAGGTCTCCTTCGAAGAGGAGTCGACTGGCTTACGCGCCGCGAAGGAAGGCGACAGCGAGGTCTATACCGGATGGGTCGACAAGGGTAAGCATCGCTAGTATCGACATGTTTCGCAGAACGGAAGCATCTCGACTCTATAATGACTTACACGCATTTTAAAGCTTCTGCGAAGTTCGCAAAGCCCAACTTGATAGGGTATGTCGACTTGCTCACATATATAGTATACAAGGTTGTTTTGAGCTAACGAGCAAACCCACTGGCTATTGGTAGAGCTGACCTTCTTCGGAAACTCCACCCGGGGCATTCGATTGTTATGTCGCTGGACCGTGACCTCAATATTCTCGGGTATCCTGGGGCCCTCTCAGTTCCTCTCAAGCCCGACGAACTGATCACGAATGCTATATTCCTCCCATTGGCTCGAGGTGCTGGCGGTATACTCCTGGATGCCGTAGAATTTGGCGCCTTCAGGACCGCATGGGACGTGAGTACCGAAGTCTCGACTCCTTATGAAAGACGCCGATGTTGTTTTCCCCTAATACCAGAAATACGAGTTCACGGTTTACGTCGTTAAGTATGTGGAGGGTCTCGCGACCTATTTGCAGCATTACATCCTCCATGAAAGCTCTGAGATACCGGCGCGGCAACTCCTAGTTACAGCGGGCGCCTGGTCGTACCAATTGCATGATGAGATCTGGGTTTTCAATCAAGGCTACTGGTCGAAGAACCATAGTTTGTGGACAGACGTTCAGAAGGCAAACTGGGACGACGTTATCTTAAATGACACTTTCAAGAAGGCTCTGCAGAAAGACGTTTATTCTTTCTTCGACTCCGAAGAACTCTACAAGGAACTGGGCATCCCGTGGAAGCGAGGTTTAATCATGTATGGACCACCAGGTTTGTGCCATCTGTGCCTGTGCATTTCTGTGTTGCCTAAATATCTATCTTCAGGGAACGGAAAGACTATCAGTTTGAAGGCCATCATGAAGACGGTCCAAGCGAAAGGCTACAATCCCCTCTACGTTAAGTCATTCCAGAGTGAGAGACGTCCAACATTTGAAATACATCTAGACCTTCTCTAATGACCCGAACGCACAGGCTGGATGGGCGAAGAGGGCGCGATGCAAGAGGTTTTTGGGAAAGCGCGTATCCTCGCGCCATGTGTGCTTATTTTGGAGGACCTGGACAGTCTGATCAATGACCGGAACCGTTCGTTCTTCTTGAACCAGCTCGATGGCATCGAAAGTAACGACGGATTACTCCTGTTCGGGACCACCAACCACTTTGACAGACTTGACCCCGGTCTGTCGGAAAGGCCGAGTCGGTTTGACAGGAAATAGTAAGATCCCTTTTTTTTCTTGGTTGCTGAAACGTCTCACGGAACAACGCGTTGTAGCAACTTTGATGATCCTGATAGAGATGAACGCCTCCTTTACGCGAAGTATTGGCAGAATAAGCTCATCAACAACGATAAAGTCGAGTTCTCCGACGCGCTCGCTATTGAGGTCTCAGACATAACGTACGGGTTCAGCTTCGCGTACCTCAAGGAAGCCTTGTAAGTACCAGCGCTTGACACCACGACGGAATATTCTAATCCTTTAAAATCCACAGTGTTTCGTCGCTGGTGCTTCTGGTGTCCGGCGATAGCAAGATGACTTTTGAGCAGACACTGAAAAGCCAGATCAAGGCGCTCAGGAAGCAGCTTGAAAAAGCACCCCCCTCCATGGGAAGAAACATCTCCCGTCGTGGTGAGATAGCCCTGGGAAGCTATCCCCCTCTCCCGCCTAAACCAGATATGTGGGAGGCCACGCGTGCGAGTATGGTGCTTGCTGCCACATCGCTTGCTCGTTCAGGACGCAATTTTGTGTACTGAGAAAGGGGGTGCAAGTAGTTAGTGATCAACTGACATTCTGTTTCGGCTGGAAACGATTTGTATAACTTCTCTCATGGCATTACTTTGCGTTTGGCTTGTACACTCTGTAATATATACGATGTAATGATCGTTGACGGCTTACACTTGTAATCAACTGGTTACATGTTCGAATGGTAAACTTAAAAGCTGTATGCAAGTGATTGAGAAGGGTAAAAGGAACAGGGCGAATATATCCATTGTTATACACAACTTCGTTGACTCCGGAACGCTTCTGCAACGCCGAGCCCATTTAACCACGCGTTACCTAGCACACTGACCACAGTAGTTACTGCTCTCAGATAGTCGAGGTCTCGAGCACGTTCATCTTTCGTCGGAGTTCTGGTATACTTGCATTGACTAGGATAATCGTAGTACAGGCGATGATGTTTAGACTAGCGTTTGAAACGGAGGTAGGAGACTGTCAGTGTGCAGGCACTTACCGTATGTCGAGCGCCGATCATTGTGTAAGCATTTCCTTCTTGCTCATCGATCTATGACTCGCATCTGTCGAGAGTCTTGAGCCCATTACTCCTGCTTGCCTGCGCATACACTCGCTCGATGCCTCTCAAATTTGATCTCAACGACCCAGAGGTTTCGAAGCTTATTGATCTCTTCCAAACCATCGGGTTTACGAAGGCTAAGGCAACAGAGACCGCCAAAAGTACAAAAAACGCATCTGCACTTAAAGAAATTATTGAGAAGAATAATCTTTCTGAGAGGAGTGTAGATGACAAAAAGGCGTCGCTGATCTCGGGTCTTGCTGTTCAGGGATCCAACCTAGGAGAGGCTGAGAAGAGTTATATTGTTGATGCAATATTGGATGAGAGGTTGAAGTCTGCTGAGCAGGTTTCTGGTGCGTCTTGATTCGTAAATAATAAGGATATTCAAAACTCATACATGGCTGATTTGCAACCTTTAGCCGCCGTCAAGTTCGCCGAGGCGAAAGGCTTTCCAACGAACTCTGAAGAGTTCAATAAGGAATGTGGCGTCGGTTAGTGAATACCGTCAAGGGGTGTCTGCCTTGCCACGAAGACGTTACTTAACATAGTTTCTTCAGGGTTCAGCATTACTCCGGAGGAACTCTACACAAGAGCTACTAATTATGTCTCGTCTGCGTCGATATCTGGTTGGACGAATCTCAGTACGACCATCAGTGCTCTCAAGGGCACTTCAGACTTACGGTGGGCGAACCCACTGGAATTAAAAAATGCCGTAGAGAAGGCCTTCACAGCGGCTTTCGGTGAAAAAACTGCCATAAAGGCTAAAGGCGCTGTGGGTTCCTTTTACCCGTCGTTTTCTTTGCAATTGACTTAACGGAACGCGGGGAAGCTAGGAAGGTAAACCGAAGAAAGCTAGCTCAGACTTAACATCGGCAAACGCGGGATCCTCGTCTGCTGCTAGCTCATCGCGATCAGTTTTTGACGAAGGATTCCTTGGAAAGCTCCACAAGCCTGGCGAGAATCCTCAGATCCATCCTAGGCTTCGGGATGCTCACTTAGCTGCGACTGGGGGCATCGTGTATACGCGTTTCCCTCCAGAACCGAACGGCTACCTGCACATTGGCCATTCGAAAGCTATATTCATTAATTTTGGATATGCTGCGCACCATGGCGGGAAATGTTATTTGCGCTACGACGACACCAATCCGGAAGCTGAGGAAGCTCGGTACTTCGAAAGCATCTTGGAGATTATACGGTGGTTGGGTTTTGAGCCGTGGAAAATCACGTACTCCAGCGACTATTTCCAGGAGCTTTATGATTTGGCCGTTGAGCTCATCAAGCGAGACAAAGGATATATATGCCATTGCACAGGCAAGCATTATGGTATACTTGACAGGCTGAAGTACCTAATTTCTTTTCAGGCGAGGAGATACATGAAATGCGAGGAGGGGATGATGGCGGGCCTCGCCGGGCTTGCTCTCATCGCGATCGTCCAATATCTGAATCGCTTGCTGAATTCCAGAAGATGAAAGATGGTCACTACAAGCCGGGTCAAGGCATTTTGCGCATGAAGCAAAATCTTGAGGACGGCAACCCACAGATGTGGGATCTCATCGCGTATCGTGTCTTATATGCGTCGCATCATCGGACAGGAGACAAATGGAAAATATATCCAACATACGATTTCACGCATTGCCTGGTTGATAGTTTTGAAAATATCTCGTACGTATATGCTCATCGCTCATCGTCACTATTCCTTAAATTCATTACTCTCTTCGCTAGACATTCTCTCTGCACAACGGAATTCATCCTGTCCCGCGTTTCATACGAATGGCTCTGCGATGTCTTAGAAGTCTACAAACCTCGCCAGTCCGAGTATGGTCGCTTAAATGTTACCGGCACGATCATGTCGAAACGCAAAATTCTTGCACTTGTCAAAGAAGGTTACGTGCGTGGTTGGGATGACCCACGACTGTATACGCTCATTGCTCTTCGACGGCGCGGAATCCCTCCGGGTGCAATTCTTTCCTTTGTTAGCACACTCGGGGTCTCAACATCTACCACGAACATTCAGACCGTTCGTTTTGAGCAGACCGTCAGACAGTATCTGGAGAATTCCGTTCCTCGTCTACTTATGGTCTTGAAGCCTCTGAAAGTGACGATTGAAAATCTACCGGAGGAATACTTGCTCATGATCGAAAAGCCATTGCACCCGAAAATCCCGGCATTAGGAACAACGGTAGTACCGTTCACACGTACAGTGTACATTGACGCGGATGACTTCCGTCTTCAAGATTCTAAGGATTTCTTCCGCTTAGCGCCTGGAAAAACAGTCGGTCTATTCCAAGCGCCGCATCCAATCACATGCACATCTTTCAAGACCGATCCTGCGACAGGCGAAGTTGTCGAACTCCTTTGTAGACTCGAGAACAGCGGCGAAGTAAAAAAACCAAAGGCTTTTATCCAGTGGGTCGCGGAGCACGCACCTTCCGGCAGTCCAGTGCGTGTCGATGAGACGCGCATTTTCCATCAACTCTTTAAGAGTGACAATCCGTCTGCCGTAAAGCCGGATTTCAAAGCGGACATCAATACTAATAGTCTTGAGATCATCGAGGGCGCTATGCTGGAGGTCGGATTCTGGTCGCTGGCCAAGCAGGCGATAATTGAGGCGAAGGACGAGGGAAAAGCAAGGACAAAGAAGGCTCTGGAGAATGAAGATATTGCATCGCCGACAGACGCCCAATCTCCGGTTCCAACAACTGAGCAGCTAATCGGTAATGAGTGCGTACGGTTTCAGGGTTTGCGGATCGCATACTTCGCGCTCGACTCGGATGCTAAAGTTGCATCTTTCGGTGAAGAGAATAATGTAACCGCTGGACGCAGAGACGGTGACAAAATAGTCATCAATCGGATTGTTAGTTTGAAGGAGGATATAGGGAAAGGTGCTGCGTAGGCTGCCATTTTGTTTATCAATTGTTGTATCGAATAACTAGTAGGATATATGTAGAGCTATTGGCGTGCTTATCAAACCTAGGCGGCTACCAACGCGTGCAGTTCATATATCGCCTGTCGCACACTGTAATAGATGTCTGTAACGGTCCCCTCGAGCTCTACTTTACCGTCCGCCATCTTCTTGACAGCCACAATGGAGTCTCCCGAGGTCTCTTCTGACGGATTACCGCGACAGAGTAGTACACCCTCGCCTGCGAATTCCGTCTTAACGCCTATACTAGCCAGACGTGCTTTAAGTGCGGTAAGCTTCAGGTCGCCGATCATCGTTGATTGAGGAAGCTTCGTGGCTGGTCTCGACCCAAGTCGACTTGGCTTGACCAGAACTACTTCCACTGGGGCTTCTTCGATCCGAGCGGTGAGATTCGACATGGGTTCCAAGATAGGAATAGTAGAGCTGGCAAGGCTAGCAATGCAGCCTTGAACAAAGCCAACCTCGTTGTCCTCGAACTGCGTGAAGAAACCATTCAGCTGCATGCAGTGTGCAACTATGTTTCCAACTCACATTTGACATCTTCACCGAAGACAGAAGCTCTTCCGAAAGCGAGATCGAGTAGCTATTCGTATGCTGCCCAATTTGAACCGACTCGCCAATGTCTGGGGTATAGATATCTTTTGTGAGCGCTCGCACGGCACCGCATGCGTCGACTAAAGATTGTGCTCCTTCAGACGAAGAATGCACGATAATCTTAAAGGCACAATGAGCAATGCAGAATCAAGAAAGACTGAACTGAAATTTACCATTTTGCGAGGATTGACATGTGCCGCAATTTTTTTCACCGCACGACCATCGTTCAGTCCCTCCATATCAACAAACAGAAGCCGACATACGAGTTGAACCTCGAGGTCCAAGCTTATGAACTTCGACGGAGGCTCGATAGCAATTTTCTGTATGAGTCAGGTTCTACAGTCAGGGCGAACAGTACGATCGTAAATTTAAAGCTTACTTTGGCTTCTTCCTCTGCCTCCTTCCTCCTCTTCGCTTCCTTTACTTCTTCGCTTTCAGCTTCTTCCTCAAAGATCTTTCCCTTCCTCAACCATGTTCCCACATCCAGGACCTCTCCATACGAGTCCACTCTTCGTTTACGTTCCACGTAAGGGAACATCCTGAATCTCTGCTGTTGTCCACCGTCCGCTTTGAAGAACGATGTTGCCTTTGAGACATTACCCTTCAGATAGATATCATAAGAGAGCATTTGCTTCAGGCTCCCATCTTCGGCTTCAAAGCCCCAGTCTCCGATGTCTGTTTCTTTGCGATTTTTGCGCCGAGCGTGCCCAGCACCTGGCTCAGTAAATATCGGTAACGCTTCATCGCCATCCTCTATGACGTCCATCGCATCGCCTTCTATCATATGTTCATCCTCATCTTCCTCCTCCGAATCATCGGACTCGGACTCGTCTTCGTCGGCCTCTAGCATTCGCTGCGTGCGTGCTATAGCTGCCTCCTCCGCAGCTTCTTTTTCCTTCGTCGCCCGTTCCTTTTTGAGATACTCCTCCAGCTCAGCGCCGTGCAAGGGGACCTTAGACTTCATCTTTAGAAGACCAGAAATGGCTATTTCAGTAGATGTTACTGATGTAGAAGATAAAATGACAGACTATCAGCTTGAGTGTCTTGTCCAGCATCACATTTCGGCCGAGCTTCCCCTTGTTCCATTTGTCGTCATCTCTCTGTTCATCGTTCCATAGGTTGAAAAGTTCCCTGCCAAGTGTGCCTTCCTCACACGGGCTCGTAGAAGTACGACATTGTCAGGCACCGAAGCAAACTCGGAAAAAATGCTTCGCGATGCTCCGTGCGATAATGAGGTGGGTACGGCCAAAATTAGCTTCGGATCCTTGGACGAATACGTATGCAGAGCCTCTGGCGTGG
>JAJOHG010000629.1:0-10551 GCA_021029095.1 Phellopilus nigrolimitatus
CATCTTCCGACTATCCTGTATCATGTTCTCACCAACTTTCAATTCCAATTTTAACTTTGCATGTCTGTTTGTCTCTGACATCGCACGTCTATGTTTCTGACTCGTGATTCACTCACCACCGGCTGTCGCCACTCCACTCCGGATATCGGGGGAACAAAACTGGATTCGTTTCTTTTGGGGGAGTCGGTTCTGGTTCGAGATTCTCAGCTGAATCTGAATCTGAAAACGGCATGTTTATAACTGCGTTATTTGGGAATGTGATCTTGCATTCCTCATTTCAGTACTCCGTCTGCACTCGTAAACCGTGCTTCGTCAATTTCACTCTGAAACACTCCACAAACGGGTTGGACATCTTCCGACTATCCTGTATCATGTTCTCACCAACTTTCAATTCCAATTTTAACTTTGTATGTCTGTTTGTCTCTGACATCGCACGTCTATGTTTCTGACTCGTGATTCACTCACCACCGGCTGTCGCCACTCCACTCCGGATATCGGGGGAACAAAACTGGATTCGTTTCTTTTGGGGGAGTTGGTTCTGGTTCGAAATTCTCAGCTGAATCTGAATCTGAAAACGGCATGTTTATAACTGCGTTTTTTGGGAATGTGATCTTGCATTCCTCATTTCGTACTCCGTCTGCACTCGTAAACCGTGCTTCGTCAATTTCACTTGCGGAGTTCTGAAACACTCCGCAAACGGGTTCGACATGTTCCGACTATCCTGTATCATGTTCTCACCAACTTTCAATTCCAATTTTAACTTTGTATGTCTGTTTGTCTCTGACATCGCACGTCTATGTTTCCGACTCGGGATTCACTCACCACCGGCTGTCGCCACTCCAGTCCGGATATCGGGGGAACAAAACTGGATTCGTTTCTTTTGGGGGAGTTGGTTCTGGTTCGAAATTCTCAGCTGAATCTGAATCTGAAAACGGCATGTTTATAACTGCGTTTTTTGGGAATGTGATCTTGCATTCCTCATTTCGTACTCCGTCTGCACTCGTAAACCGTGCTTCGTCAATTTCACTTTCTGAAACACTCCAGCAAACGGGTTTGACATTTTCCGACTATCCTGTATCATGTTCTCACCAACTTTCAATTCCAATTTTAACTTTGTATGTCTGTTTGTCTCTGACATCGCACGTCTATGTTTCTGACTCGTGATTCACTCACCACCGGCTGTCGCCACTCCACTCCGGATATCGGGGGAACAAAACTGGATTCGTTTCTTTTGGGGGAGTCGGTTCTGGTTCGAAATTCTCAGCTGAATCTGAATCTGAAAACGGCATGTTTATAACTGCGTTATTTGGGAATGTGATCTTGCATTCCTCATTTCGTACTCCGTCTGCACTCGTAAACCGTGCTTCGTCAATTTCACTTGTCTGAAACACTCCGCAAACGGGTTTGACATCTTCCGACTATCCTGTATCATGTTCTCACCAACTTTCAATTCCAATTTTAACTTTGTATGTCTGTTTGTCTCTGACATCGCACGTCTATGTTTCTGACTCGTGATTCACTCACCACCGGCTGTCGCCACTCCAGTCCGGATATCGGGGGAACAAAACTGGATTCGTTTCTTTTGGGGGAGTTGGTTCTGGTTCGAAATTCTCAGCTGAATCTGAATCTGAAAACGGCATGTTTATAACTGCGTTTTTTGGGAATGTGATCTTGCATTCCTCATTTCGTACTCCGTCTGCACTCGTAAACCGTGCTTCGTCAATTTCACTTGCGGAGTTCTGAAACACTCCAGCAAACGGGTTCGACATTTCCGACTATCCTGTATCATGTTCTCACCAACTTTCAATTCCAATTTTAACTTTGTATGTCTGTTTGTCTCTGACATCGCACGTCTATGTTTCCGACTCGGGATTCACTCACCACCGGCTGTCGCCACTCCAGTCCGGATATCGGGGGAACAAAACTGGATTCGTTTCTTTTGGGGGAGTTGGTTCTGGTTCGAAATTCTCAGCTGAATCTGAATCTGAAAACGGCATGTTTATAACTGCGTTTTTTGGGAATGTGATCTTGCATTCCTCATTTCGTACTCCGTCTGCACTCGTAAACCGTGCTTCGTCAATTTCACTTGGAGTCTGAAACACTCCAGCAAACGGGTTTGACATTTTCCGACTATCCTGTATCATGTTCTCACCAACTTTCAATTCCAATTTTAACTTTGTATGTCTGTTTGTCTCTGACATCGCACGTCTATGTTTCTGACTCGTGATTCACTCACCACCGGCTGTCGCCACTCCACTCCGGATATCGGGGGAACAAAACTGGATTCGTTTCTTTTGGGGGAGTTGGTTCTGGTTCGAGATTCTCAGCTGAATCTGAATCTGAAAACGGCATGTTTATAACTGCGTTTTTTGGGAATGTGATCTTGCATTCCTCATTTCGTACTCCGTCTGCACTCGTAAACCGTGCTTCGTCAATTTCACTTGAGTCTGAAACACTCCGCAAACGGGTTTGACATTTTCCGACTATCCTGTATCATGTTCTCACCAACTTTCAATTCCAATTTTAACTTTGTATGTCTGTTTGTCTCTGACATCGCACGTCTATGTTTCTGACTCGTGATTCACTCACCACCGGCTGTCGCCACTCCACTCCGGATATCGGGGGAACAAAACTGGATTCGTTTCTTTTGGGGGAGTTGGTTCTGGTTCGAAATTCTCAGCTGAATCTGAATCTGAAAACGGCATGTTTATAACTGCGTTATTTGGGAATGTGATCTTGCATTCCTCATTTCGTACTCCGTCTGCACTCGTAAACCGTGCTTCGTCAATTTCACTCGTTGAAACACTCCGCAAACGGGTTTGACATCTTCCGACTATCCTGTATCATGTTCTCACCAACTTTCAATTCCAATTTTAACTTTGTATGTCTGTTTGTCTCTGACATCGCACGTCTATGTTTCTGACTCGTGATTCACTCACCACCGGCTGTCGCCACTCCACTCCGGATATCGGGGGAACAAAACTGGATTCGTTTCTTTTGGGGGAGTTGGTTCTGGTTCGAATTCTCAGCTGAATCTGAATCTGAAAACGGCATGTTTATAACTGCGTTATTTGGGAATGTGATCTTGCATTCCTCATTTCGTACTCCGTCTGCACTCGTAAACCGTGCTTCGTCAATTTCACTCTGAAACACTCCACAAACGGGTTGGACATCTTCCGACTATCCTGTATCATGTTCTCACCAACTTTCAATTCCAATTTTAACTTTGTATGTCTGTTTGTCTCTGACATCGCACGTCTATGTTTCTGACTCGTGATTCACTCACCACCGGCTGTCGCCACTCCACTCCGGATATCGGGGGAACAAAACTGGATTCGTTTCTTTTGGGGGAGTCGGTTCTGGTTCGAGATTCTCAGCTGAATCTGAATCTGAAAACGGCATGTTTATAACTGCGTTATTTGGGAATGTGATCTTGCATTCCTCATTTCGTACTCCGTCTGCACTCGTAAACCGTGCTTCGTCAATTTCACTCTGAAACACTCCACAAACGGGTTGGACATCTTCCGACTATCCTGTATCATGTTCTCACCAACTTTCAATTCCAATTTTAACTTTGTATGTCTGTTTGTCTCTGACATCGCACGTCTATGTTTCTGACTCGTGATTCACTCACCACCGGCTGTCGCCACTCCAGTCCGGATATCGGGGGAACAAAACTGGATTCGTTTCTTTTGGGGGAGTTGGTTCTGGTTCGAAATTCTCAGCTGAATCTGAATCTGAAAACGGCATGTTTATAACTGCGTTTTTTGGGAATGTGATCTTGCATTCCTCATTTCGTACTCCGTCTGCACTCGTAAACCGTGCTTCGTCAATTTCACTTGCGTTGAAACACTCCACAAACGGGTTTGACATTTTCCGACTATCCTGTATCATGTTCTCACCAACTTTCAATTCCAATTTTAACTTTGTATGTCTGTTTGTCTCTGACATCGCACGTCTATGTTTCTGACTCGTGATTCACTCACCACCGGCTGTCGCCACTCCAGTCCGGATATCGGGGGAACAAAACTGGATTCGTTTCTTTTGGGGGAGTTGGTTCTGGTTCGAGATTCTCAGCTGAATCTGAATCTGAAAACGGCATGTTTATAACTGCGTTATTTGGGAATGTGATCTTGCATTCCTCATTTCGTACTCCGTCTGCACTCGTAAACCGTGCTTCGTCAATTTCACTTCTGAAACACTCCACAAACGGGTTGGACATCTTCCGACTATCCTGTATCATGTTCTCACCAACTTTCAATTCCAATTTTAACTTTGTATGTCTGTTTGTCTCTGACATCGCACGTCTATGTTTCTGACTCGTGATTCACTCACCACCGGCTGTCGCCACTCCACTCCGGATATCGGGGGAACAAAACTGGATTCGTTTCTTTTGGGGGAGTTGGTTCTGGTTCGAGATTCTCAGCTGAATCTGAATCTGAAAACGGCATGTTTATAACTGCGTTATTTGGGAATGTGATCTTGCATTCCTCATTTCGTACTCCGTCTGCACTCGTAAACCGTGCTTCGTCAATTTCACTTCTGAAACACTCCACAAACGGGTTCGACATTTTCCGACTATCCTGTATCATGTTCTCACCAACTTTCAATTCCAATTTTAACTTTGTATGTCTGTTTGTCTCTGACATCGCACGTCTATGTTTCCGACTCGGGATTCACTCACCACCGGCTGTCGCCACTCCAGTCCGGATATCGGGGGAACAAAACTGGATTCGTTTCTTTTGGGGGAGTTGGTTCTGGTTCGAAATTCTCAGCTGAATCTGAATCTGAAAACGGCATGTTTATAACTGCGTTTTTTGGGAATGTGATCTTGCATTCCTCATTTCGTACTCCGTCTGCACTCGTAAACCGTGCTTCGTCAATTTCACTTGCGGAGTTCTGAAACACTCCACAAACGGGTTCGACATGTTCCGACTATCCTGTATCATGTTCTCACCAACTTTCAATTCCAATTTTAACTTTGTATGTCTGTTTGTCTCTGACATCGCACGTCTATGTTTCCGACTCGGGATTCACTCACCACCGGCTGTCGCCACTCCAGTCCGGATATCGGGGGAACAAAACTGGATTCGTTTCTTTTGGGGGAGTTGGTTCTGGTTCGAAATTCTCAGCTGAATCTGAATCTGAAAACGGCATGTTTATAACTGCGTTTTTTGGGAATGTGATCTTGCATTCCTCATTTCGTACTCCGTCTGCACTCGTAAACCGTGCTTCGTCAATTTCACTTGCGGTTGAAACACTCCAGCAAACGGGTTTGACATTTTCCGACTATCCTGTATCATGTTCTCACCAACTTTCAATTCCAATTTTAACTTTGTATGTCTGTTTGTCTCTGACATCGCACGTCTATGTTTCTGACTCGGGATTCACTCACCACCGGCTGTCGCCACTCCAGTCCGGATATCGGGGGAACAAAACTGGATTCGTTTCTTTTGGGGGAGTTGGTTCTGGTTCGAAATTCTCAGCTGAATCTGAATCTGAAAACGGCATGTTTATAACTGCGTTTTTTGGGAATGTGATCTTGCATTCCTCATTTCGTACTCCGTCTGCACTCGTAAACCGTGCTTCGTCAATTTCACTCTGAAACACTCCACAAACGGGTTGGACATCTTCCGACTATCCTGTATCATGTTCTCACCAACTTTCAATTCCAATTTTAACTTTGTATGTCTGTTTGTCTCTGACATCGCACGTCTATGTTTCTGACTCGTGATTCACTCACCACCGGCTGTCGCCACTCCACTCCGGATATCGGGGGAACAAAACTGGATTCGTTTCTTTTGGGGGAGTCGGTTCTGGTTCGAGATTCTCAGCTGAATCTGAATCTGAAAACGGCATGTTTATAACTGCGTTATTTGGGAATGTGATCTTGCATTCCTCATTTCGTACTCCGTCTGCACTCGTAAACCGTGCTTCGTCAATTTCACTCTGAAACACTCCACAAACGGGTTGGACATCTTCCGACTATCCTGTATCATGTTCTCACCAACTTTCAATTCCAATTTTAACTTTGTATGTCTGTTTGTCTCTGACATCGCACGTCTATGTTTCTGACTCGTGATTCACTCACCACCGGCTGTCGCCACTCCACTCCGGATATCGGGGGAACAAAACTGGATTCGTTTCTTTTGGGGGAGTTGGTTCTGGTTCGAAATTCTCAGCTGAATCTGAATCTGAAAACGGCATGTTTATAACTGCGTTATTTGGGAATGTGATCTTGCATTCCTCATTTCGTACTCCGTCTGCACTCGTAAACCGTGCTTCGTCAATTTCACTTGGTCTGAAACACTCCAGCAAACGGGTTTGACATCTTCCGACTATCCTGTATCATGTTCTCACCAACTTTCAATTCCAATTTTAACTTTGTATGTCTGTTTGTCTCTGACATCGCACGTCTATGTTTCTGACTCGTGATTCACTCACCACCGGCTGTCGCCACTCCAGTCCGGATATCGGGGGAACAAAACTGGATTCGTTTCTTTTGGGGGAGTTGGTTCTGGTTCGAATTCTCAGCTGAATCTGAATCTGAAAACGGCATGTTTATAACTGCGTTATTTGGGAATGTGATCTTGCATTCCTCATTTCGTACTCCGTCTGCACTCGTAAACCGTGCTTCGTCAATTTCACTTCTGAAACACTCCACAAACGGGTTTGACATCTTCCGACTATCCTGTATCATGTTCTCACCAACTTTCAATTCCAATTTTAACTTTGTATGTCTGTTTGTCTCTGACATCGCACGTCTATGTTTCTGACTCGTGATTCACTCACCACCGGCTGTCGCCACTCCACTCCGGATATCGGGGGAACAAAACTGGATTCGTTTCTTTTGGGGGAGTCGGTTCTGGTTCGAGATTCTCAGCTGAATCTGAATCTGAAAACGGCATGTTTATAACTGCGTTATTTGGGAATGTGATCTTGCATTCCTCATTTCGTACTCCGTCTGCACTCGTAAACCGTGCTTCGTCAATTTCACTTCTGAAACACTCCACAAACGGGTTGGACATCTTCCGACTATCCTGTATCATGTTCTCACCAACTTTCAATTCCAATTTTAACTTTGTATGTCTGTTTGTCTCTGACATCGCACGTCTATGTTTCTGACTCGTGATTCACTCACCACCGGCTTTCGCCACTCCACTCCGGATATCGGGGGAACAAAACTGGATTCGTTTCTTTTGGGGGAGTTGGTTCTGGTTCGAGATTCTCAGCTGAATCTGAATCTGAAAACGGCATGTTTATAACTGCGTTTTTTGGGAATGTGATCTTGCATTCCTCATTTCGTACTCCGTCTGCACTCGTAAACCGTGCTTCGTCAATTTCACTTGGTCTGAAACACTCCACAAACGGGTTGGACATCTTCCGACTATCCTGTATCATGTTCTCACCAACTTTCAATTCCAATTTTAACTTTGTATGTCTGTTTGTCTCTGACATCGCACGTCTATGTTTCTGACTCGTGATTCACTCACCACCGGCTTTCGCCACTCCACTCCGGATATCGGGGGAACAAAACTGGATTCGTTTCTTTTGGGGGAGTTGGTTCTGGTTCGATATTCTCAGCTGAATCTGAATCTGAAAACGGCATGTTTATAACTGCGTTTTTTGGGAATGTGATCTTGCATTCCTCATTTCGTACTCCGTCTGCACTCGTAAACCGTGCTTCGTCAATTTCACTTTGCGGGAGTTTCTGAAACACTCCACAAACGGGTTCGACATGTTCCAACTATCATGTATCATGTTCTCACCAACTTTCAATTCCAATTTTAACTTTGTATGTCTGTTTGTCTCTGACATCGCACGTCTATGTTTCCGACTCGGGATTCACTCACCACCGGCTTTCGCCACTCCAGTCCGGATATCGGGGGAACAAAACTGGACTCGTTTCTTTTGGGGGAGTTGGTTTTGGTTCGATATTCTCAGCTGAATCTGAATCTGAAAACGGCATGTTTATAACTGCGTTTTTTGGGAATGTGATCTTGCATTCCTCATTTCGTACTCCGTCTGCACTCGTAAACCGTGCTTCGTCAATTTCACTTTGCGGGAGTTTCTGAAACACTCCACAAACGGGTTCGACATGTTCCAACTATCCTGTATCATGTTCTCACCAACTTTCAATTCCAATTTTAACTTTGTATGTCTGTTTGTCTCTGACATCGCACGTCTATGTTTCTGACTCGGGATTCACTCACCACCGGCTGTCGCCACTCCAGTCCGGATATCGGGGGAACAAAACTGGATTCGTTTCTTTTGGGGGAGTTGGTTCTGGTTCGAAATTCTCAGCTGAATCTGAATCTGAAAACGGCATGTTTATAACTGCGTTTTTTGGGAATGTGATCTTGCATTCCTCATTTCGTACTCCGTCTGCACTCGTAAACCGTGCTTCGTCAATTTCACTTGCGGAGTCTGAAACACTCCACAAACGGGTTCGACATGTTCCGACTATCCTGTATCATGTTCTCACCAACTTTCAATTCCAATTTTAACTTTGTATGTCTGTTTGTCTCTGACATCGCACGTCTATGTTTCTGACTCGGGATTCACTCACCACCGGCTTTCGCCACTCCAGTCCGGATATCGGGGGAACAAAACTGGATTCGTTTCTTTTGGGGGAGTTGGTTCTGGTTCGATATTCTCAGCTGAATCTGAATCTGAAAACGGCATGTTTATAACTGCGTTTTTTGGGAATGTGATCTTGCATTCCTCATTTCGTACTCCGTCTGCACTCGTAAACCGTGCTTCGTCAATTTCACTTTGCGGGAGTTTCTGAAACACTCCACAAACGGGTTCGACATGTTCCAACTATCATGTATCATGTTCTCACCAACTTTCAATTCCAATTTGAACTTTGTATGTCTGTTTGTCTCTGACATCGCACGTCTATGTTTCCGACTCGGGATTCACTCAACACCGGCTTTCGCCACTCCAGTCCGGATATCGGGGGAACAAAACTGGACTCGTTTCTTTTGGGGGAGTTGGTTTTGGTTCGATATTCTCAGCTGAATCTGAATCTGAAAACGGCATGTTTATAACTGCGTTTTTCGGGAATGTGATCTTGCATTCCTCATTTCGTACTCCGTCTGCACTCGTAAACCGTGCTTCGTCAATTTCACTTTGCGGGAGTTTCTGAAACACTCCACAAACGGGTTCGACATGTTCCAACTATCATGTATCATGTTCTCACCAACTTTCAATTCCAATTTGAACTTTGTATGTCTGTTTGTCTCTGACATCGCACGTCTATGTTTCCGACTCGGGATTCACTCAACACCGGCTGTCGCCACTCCAGTCCGGATATCGGGGGAACAAAACTGGACTCGTTTCTTTTGGGGGAGTTGGTTTTGGTTCGATATTCTCAGCTGAATCTGAATCTGAAAACGGCATGTTTATAACTGCGTTTTTCGGGAATGTGATCTTGCATTCCTCATTTCGTACTCCGTCTGCACTCGTAAACCGTGCTTCGTCAATTTCACTTTGCGGGAGTTTCTGAAACACTCCACAAACGGGTTCGACATGTTCCAACTATCATGTATCATGTTCTCACCAACTTTCAATTCCAATTTGAACTTTGTATGTCTGTTTGTCTCTGACATCGCACGTCTATGTTTCCGACTCGGGATTCACTCAACACCGGCTTTCGCCACTCCAGTCCGGATATCGGGGGAACAAAACTGGATTCGTTTCTTTTGGGGGAGTCGGTTCTGGTTCGAAATTCTCAGCTGAATCTGAATCTGAAAACGGCATGTTTATAACTGCGTTTTTGGGAATGTGATCTTGCATTCCTCATTTCGTACTCCGTCTGCACTCGTAAACCGTGCTTCGTCAATTTCACTTGGAGTTCTGAAACACTCCGCAAACGGGTTCGACATGTTCCGACTATCCTGTATCATGTTCTCACCAACTTTCAATTCCAATTTTAACTTTGTATGTCTGTTTGTCTCTGACATCGCACGTCTATGTTTCTGACTCGGGATTCACTCACCACCGGCTGTCGCCACTCCAGTCCGGATATCGGGGGAACAAAACTGGATTCGTTTCTTTTGGGGGAGTCGGTTCTGGTTCGAAATTCTCAGCTGAATCTGAATCTGAAAACGGCATGTTTATAACTGCGTTATTTGGGAATGTGATCTTGCATTCCTCATTTCGTACTCCGTCTGCACTCGTAAACCGTGCTTCGTCAATTTCACTCTGAAACACTCCACAAACGGGTTGGACATCTTCCGACTATCCTGTATCATGTTCTCACCAACTTTCAATTCCAATTTTAACTTTGTATGTCTGTTTGTCTCTGACATCGCACGTCTATGTTTCTGACTCGTGATTCACTCACCACCGGCTGTCGCCACTCCACTCCGGATATCGGGGGAAAAAACTGGATTCGTTTCTTTTGGGGGAGTCGGTTCTGGTTCGAAATCTCAGCTGAATCTGAATCTGAAAACGGCATGTTTATAACTGCGTTATTTGGGAATGTGATCTTGAATTCCTCACTTCGTACTCCGTCCTGCACTGTAAACCGTAGATTCGTCAATA